>LOND01004022.1:32135-48369 GCA_014220965.1 Paragonimus kellicotti
CGGGTGGATTTCAGTGCAGTAGAACTGGTTCTTTTCTCGGGAAAACGATGTCAACCTTCCCCCAGCGTCCAATCCTGATGACTGGGAACCTGTGGCTCGTCGGGCCTCGATGCATTAGTCTGCCTGGTATGAGTGACTCATTTTGGAGTGTTCTTCACACTCTCCAGTCCTAATCCAGTAGGTTGTCTCGATACGCACACCGTCACATAGCGTCAAGGTCCACTCCCGTTGTATGAATACTCTTTATAGAAAATGAAAAATATGAAAGATCTAGATCACCAAACTGTACGTAATCCCGAGTTTCCAGGGTATCGTCAGGTCGACACGTTAGCTCGGCCCGAACCAGTCAATCAGACGTCAAATGTGTGAGAATCGAATGTGCACCATCGTTCAGTCCACATTACAAATGCTGGACCGCTTTGCTCGTCATCCATATGCCCTATCACGCCCTGTTTGAGGAGACCAAGTAGCAACTGTAGTGAGACAAATGAGATGACATTCATTCTTATGAAAATCAGCTATTAGTTTCCGTGTCATGAAGATGCACTGGAGCTCAAATTATCATCCAAACTTGATATTCCCACTAGTACTGTGCAATGAACGTCTCGCTAATGTGTCGGAAAACAGTTGAAAACATTTCACTGAATCCGATGCAAATTGAACACATACGTCTCAAACCTGTTGATTAACCTGTCCACATCGTCCTCTCTATTTTTCATTCCAGCAAGCACAGCGTTCTCCAAATGGTATCATCATTGAAACACGGCTGGCAGTCGGTACTGAAGTTATGAACTAAAAGTAGTGTTTTTTGAACTTTTTTTCCTTCAATGGTCCAAATACAAATGTAATTGGGCTGCAACATATACCCTCCCTGATTGTATCGATGACACTGGCCTTGAGAGCGAATGGGTTAGCCGTTGAATGTTGGTCACTGCGTCTATTCTTATGTTGAAACGCCGGAATACTCTACTGTCCTTCATTTAGTCAAGTTGACAAGGAACTACAATATTCCACTAACACGACTCTCTATTACTTACAGCGTATGTTCTAGTGTCATGGCTACATCTGTGAGGGAATAGGATTTTTGTGTTACTTATCTGCGTGCTATTTTGGCGTTATCCCCGTATAATACCTGCGTGACTTATCAACCTGTCATCTACGCAAAGTTGCGAAAGTATGTGGCTCAACCGCCGAATTTTCGGTCGGTACGAAGCAGGAATGCATAAGTTTCAGTCCAATAGTAACTCCGGATTTTTCACAATGTATTATCTTTTAACTGATCAAATCCGCCATACTACTTATCAGTACTATGTTGAATCATAGTCCTTTCTTCAGGATAATAAAACTGGGGAAAAACAGGAAAAGGGAATCTTATAAGAATAGAATAAGAACCTTTGTCAAAAGCTTCGTGAATTTAAAACACTTGGCATTAACTTCGAGACCCTCATCAACTGAGCATGTTCAGTTATCCATCTTTACGAATAGGTTGGTCAAACAATAGCAACCCCATCGAAATTCGTACTAAGTAATACGGAGTCGCTCATACGATTCGAAGTGATTTCGGAGTGCTTCGCCTGCCGAGCTCTGCAAAACTTTCGACACAACGAAGAGGAGAGGAATTAGATTATAGTTAGCGTGATCACTGCGATCTCCGCCTTTGCAAACGGGAGAAATAACCGCAAATGTTTAACCAGAAGAAAACCTACTTTTATGAAATGAGTGTAGAGGTGGTAACTTTTCAGACGGGTGAAAGTCGTCCATATTGAGAGTTTTATTGACGTTCAGCAGTCTGGGCCTCGTAATGATGGGAGACAACGTGAAAGATGAGACCGACTGTGAGGTAATAGCAGAGACAGTCGGGATGATCAGAGGAGAAAAGGCGAAATCATCTGTAGGGGCCAAAGCGTATTGGGGGCAGAGAGCCCCAATGATTCTTGGCTTCCGGCCGTCGCACTCCCGTGGTAGTTTAGGCGAGAGATTCCGGTTCGATTATTAGTGAAAGAAAAGGTAAAACGACAAAAAGATTGTTGGCTAAGGGAGAACGCAGACATGAGACAGGGTTGGTGAGACCATCTGTCGTAGCGAAGGTTCGAAAAACATCGCAGAACCGCGATGTTCTACACAGCCCCGTATTGGGCGAGGTTGGAGGGTTGTTATTTACTCTGATTTCGCGCAATGCACTATCTGGTGCCAGCATGAAAGAAGGACGGGAAGGGTTTATGCCAAAGGCTGATCCGGTAAAAAGGATCGAACGAGGTTACAGCAATCCGAGGAAGTTTGGATGTCTATGACCAAGGGTGTTCGGTAAACCTATATAAGTACTGGAACAAGTTGATGGGGTCATCCAGTCCATAAAAGATTTCACTTTTCCCGGACTGTGGACGTTGTTTGGTGAGAGCCGCCGATAAAATCGAACATCATCACTACACGGCCGCTGAGGCCATGAGCGGCAAACGGTTTGGCGAATGGATACGATCAATTTTTCACCCGTAAATGTCGGATCAGAAAGAGACTGGGCACCATCATGGGCTAAGCGAGTTGAGCAAGTCACACGCTGAGTAGGACCGACCGTATGAACAAAACGGACCAATGGAGCAGAAAGAACAAATAAACTTTCGTGCAACGAAGCGTCGAAATCTATGTTTAGAAAGTTTGAGTTTTTTAGGATCAAGATATTTGTGCTGCCTTGGATAGGGAAATGAAACATGGCGGAAAGAAGTAAGACTTGACGGAGAGCGACAAACTGTTGCGGTCAGTATGTGTACGCCTCTCCTATGTATGGATCTAATTTACACAAAAAACAGTGGTGTATTTTTTCCTACTGATCCATCCGCTTATAAGGCAAACATTGAATATAGCAAGCTTAGACGGCGTACTGAGAGGCATGTATGAATTTTTTGCTATTCAGACAAAGCTGTCGCCGTATTGTTTGGCTTCGTTGTGAGCGACAGGTGTGGCACATCTCTGGTGCGTGTTTGCAGACGAAATTAGGGTAGCGAAATAATGAATTATTTATTGAGAGAAATGAAGGCGGCACAGATTGAATTAGTTCGATAGGATGACATTGTAGCCTGCCGACCACCGACATCACTGCAGACGAGCAACAATGGAAACCCGAGGCAAAGTCTATAACCAATCTAGTTTCTGAATTTGATGCTTGTGGGAGATGAACGCCTCTCGGTTACCCAGGCCGATGACCGTCAACTTGATGAGCTTCACGTTGGAGCCTTTGGTTAAAATGTAACATAACCCACAGGTCAACGGAGTGTAGCACGTAGTTCGCTGTCCATTGAAGGTCGATGACTAGTGAGAATTCACGCATCCTTTCCGTGGAGTCCACGACATCCAGAATTCCCAATACACCCTGCATGAGGTTGCGACAGAAGCGGCACCGGGGATGTCGGATCTGATGTAGTAGATCTGTCCAGCAGGGGAATCCAAGATCTACAAGGTTGTTGCGACGCCAGTCTTGTGTTACCGAGACCTGGTGACTAAATTGGTTCATAAGCCCCTCGAGCAGGGTGCAGTCATTCAAGGTATCCGACACACCTTTGCGTACGTACATGTTGATGATGATCATCAAAGGGAATCATACACTTTCCTTGGGATTTGTCCATGGTTGACGGAGACGGGAGATATCCGTACGTCATACGGACAGCACACCAAACAGATGGGTTACTGTCCGATTGCCCATGTGGTCAGATTGGGTAACATGCGCCCTGTTGTAACTCATGTGAAATTTTACAGGAGACCTGGCTATTTACCTTGAGTCCATCACGCTGTGGTAGAACCAGCGCGGATTGTCCGCGACTGTTTATTTGTCCGGAGGACCCTGTTTATTTCACGTTTAGCCCTCAGGTGGAAGGTCGTTCTCAGTCCACAACCTTGGGACGCTCCCGGTGGCGTTGAGCTAGTCCACCCGTTTACTCTGGTACCAGGAATGACAGTTGCGATCGACTGTTGCCATTATGCACATATATACACAAAACAGGAGCATGTATATCAGAAAGCACTTGCCGCGATTCTCCAGCGTACCAGACAGACGAACAATAAAGTGTAACGAAGGCAATAATGTGTGCAACACCAACACTACAGAACTAGCACAAATAAGAATCACACCGCTCGTCAGCGTGTCGGCGTAGGACCACTCTGTCGGGAGAATGCGCTTCTTTATTTTCGAATTAACTATCTTGTTTCAAGGAGTCATGCTGTTAATCACTCTTTGTCGCGTGGTTTTGTTGTTTGTCTGGAGGTCGTATGCTAGCAAACCTAAGGTATTCAGTTGAAAGTTAGGCTGTCATGATATCAGAATCGCGTGTCAACAAGGCACTGAATGGTTAAAGCTACCGGAATCACGATAGTACAGTTATCCAAACGAGTACTGAGTGCAAACCTGAATTGTTACACAAGCCTATTATTCCAAGGAATCAATGCATATACATTAGGGGTGATTTTCTGTTGATTCACTAGAACTCGAACAAAACGTCGACTGATTCCACTGACTCCGAGCACAAGGACGACCATAAATTGAAACGCAAGCTAGTGAAGAGGTTTGTTTGAGGACCGTACGGCTTAATTGACCGAGCAGCAAAAAGAACAGTTAAAACATTGTGTAAAGGAATGGCTTGAGTTCTGTTTTCCGTGTTTGGTGTTGCAACTGGTTCAATCTAGACAAAGCGTTTGATAAGACTATATGTACAAACAGATGTCTGATGAATTTACAGCTTGTCGCGATAACTTGTCAGATAGAACTGAACACTTTGAGTTAGCAGTTCGGTTGGGTTCGAGTCAGCTCATTTAGTTGTGTGCAGCGGAAGTTTTGTGTGGTTAATTATGGCATTTCTGACTATCCTCATTGGGAATCCGAACCAGTTTTGGATATTAAAATGTCAAACTGTATTAGAGTTCTGGGTCTGGATCTCCTGCTCTTTCGAGGTGCGTGAGATGTCATTTTAGAATTGCCACTCCCTTATTCTGCTATGGGAGACGAAGAATAGCTGGTTTCGCTAATGACGCCTATCCGAGGTCTCAAATTTCAAGTTTCCCAAGAGAATCGACTATACAATTTACGGTAATGTACCAGGGATGTCTAGCCTTGTCTGGTATATCGTATCCAAAAGTGCCACGGGTCTCACACTGGCGGTGGGGCGAAACTGAAAGAGACCGAGATTTAATGAACGTAGCAGGTTTCCGACAAGGTCGGCTGGTGTACCATACGGTCATATTCCAAATCAATGCGAAATACGTTGGAGAATGACACTCTTTTTCTTGTGAGTGGTAAGTGATTTTTTGACCTAAAGTCTGGCTTTCGAATGTTGAGGACCGTCCTCTCTGAGTCTGTCCTCCTTGTAATGAGTTGTGATGAAAATACTTCAGTTTGTTGTGCTGTCGTATCCTCGATGTTGAATACGGAATGCGCATTTTTAGGCAGCTATCTCCACATCAAGTGGCGTACGATATCGGTGTCCGATCTCTACCTTTCTTTTTACTTTCGTGATGGATAATGTTCTGGAAGGAACACTCAGAGGTTCCGAGGACTTCGAAGTGGGCCTTCGCTAGATGGTATGCCAACTGATGTTGGGTATGCAGATGAGACTTTTTTCGGCAACCTTCATTCCTTCGTGACGTTTTACAAAGACATCATTTTGCGACTGAAAGACAGAAACTTTGCAGTTGGCGTGCCGGGCGCCCATATTTTGACTTGCTATGGTCAGGACCTGCACTTCCTGCGGAGACGCTCTAAGCTTGCCGCGTGTTGAGTTGACTCCACGCGTTGTCCCATCAGGCTCGCGTTCCCAAATGGGCAAGCAGTAGATAGTCTGTCCGCTTGGCGCAATTTTAGTCTGGGACCTGCCCAAAGGTTCTGGCTGATTTCGTTTTACAAGTTAATGAAAAGTTGCCTATATCATCAATCAATTTCCTGGTGGCTTAGTTTTTGGTGTCTCACACTCGATGTTGTCCATTGCCGACGGGCGTGCGTGTAACTGCAAACGCCGACTTTGTTCACTGTGACTATTTTTGTTAAAGATATTCATATATTGTTCCATCGGATTCGAACCAAATCACTGTCAACAATGGCTGCACTTTGGCTTACCTGGCAATAAACTTTGTTTCTGTGTTAAATATGGTCTGGCTACAGTGTTTTGAATGAAGTCACTGCAAGCTGGCTAAACCACTGAGTATTGCAATCTTCTTCAATCGTCATCTTGTTCCTAATTTATTGGTTAGAATCGTGTTACGTATGTGATGACTTAATCCTCACTATATTCAGGGCGTGGTAATTGCTCTGCATTAGTTTCGAATGAGATGAATTTTTTAAATTTGTTTAATTAACGTTGGTGTTTAATACACCAGTGGTGTAACCTTTACACTTGGCTGCGAAACACAGAAAGGTTGCAGTTAACCCACACAACTTTTACCCAGTAATACACTTCAGTATCCAAGATTAACTAGACTTTAGCAAGTAGTTTCTCTACATTTGTTGTAAGATAGCGGTTAAAAGTATGAGTAAACGCTGACGTTGCGATTCACATGTTAACAGATTGATAGGGATGAGCGATGAAGTGTTATGAAACCCGTGACACATTGATAGATAGGTCTTAACCATTTTGAAAAACATCTTCCCAGCTGATGTCTATTACATTTGGTTTTGATAAGTGTGTGTGTGGTGTGTGGTGCTGCTTTAAAGGTAGCACAAGGTTTGAACAACGCGTCTTCGTTGTCCAGATGTATCTCGGCTGCATCCTTTGTCGTCAGTACTACAGGGAGTTAAAGACGCAGTAATACAGGAACAAGGCTAGTCATGTTCTAGATGCAAGCTGCCACAATCGTGCTGCTCTGTTTCAGACACTACCTCGTAGTATAACGGCTGAATCGAAACAACAACGACGGAAGCTGACACTTCAAGTAGTCCCGTTCTATATGTGCGGCGAAGCTTCTGCCGGCGGCTTGGAACACCGTATTATTAAATTCGGTTTTCCGTCATACCTACTGTCATATGGAAGTCTCGCAATAATCATTTTTGTGATAGACTGTTCCGAACAAGATTTTACCTCTCAAACTTGTACGCTGGACCACCTTTTTGTTGGTAATTTAATAGTATTATTTGATATGGGTTCTATTTATTTATTGCGAAACCCAACTGTAACTTCTGCTCGAACAGCTGCCATCGTTTTTGGTGAATTCTCATGAGGAGTGGGCAGTAACTATTCGAAGTCAAATTCGTCTTAACTCTTGCGATGTTACATGGCTGTTTGCCTGGTGATACAACATTAGCTGCGATAAGGATCTCTTTCTTGTCGCATGTTTGGAATATAATCGAAGCTCGTGATTTATGCTAGAATGGTTTGATTCAAAATCAGTCAATAATACAGATAGACCAGTCGTGTGTATTATAATTTTATTGTGTTGGTAATGAGCAGACTGCTGTGTGTGAAATTTGGTCAATCGGGTTTATATTGATATTTAAGGTCATTTAAAACGTATCGACTCTTTTGTGGTGTAGTCTGAAGATTAGTAATCGATTCGTGTTGATTAGCATTTGTAACTTTTGTTGGGTTCGTTGCGTAACCCTGCTGGGAGTATACACATTGTGTTACGCAGTTGTTAGTATGACAAAAATTGGACTGTTTTCCAAAAACGCATCCTTCGATTTATTGCGGTTTTTAGCCCTTAGACCTCGCAACCTCTCACCTGTATGTTCAAAACCAGTGTTTGGATGTTGCGACCATGTGGTTGGTTACTATTCCTCTAGCGTTTCATTTTCGCGCCCTCTCTATACATCGTTTTCTTGATGTCTGACGTTAGCTGCATGCCCGTATGTGATCCAGATATTCTAACTGTAGTCGCACGTTCTAGATGTTCTTGAATTTTGATGTATAGTTTGATTTGCAAGCAAAAAGAATGATGAATTCACTGCATACTTCTTGAGACACGTGATGGATAGGTTGTACATCCGGATAATTTTGTTTGTTACCAACACTTTTTCAGTAGTCAATTCACCTGCCACGGGCGCGGACTTGGCGTTTTATCTAATTCTTTCATTTCCATTTCCTTAGTACGCGAATGAGCATACAATTTTGTTGCTCTCCACAGAAAATAACGTGGGGCCTGTTATCGCGTTCATCTTCGAACTGCTCCTCTCAAATCCGGAGTTGCGGTACAGAACTGCATCATGTGCGGACCATTCAATTGTTTCTCCCTATTCAAACCCTGGTCAGTTGTATTCAAACACGTCCTGTACCGGTTATCCAGATTGTCTGGCCGAACTGGTGTTTCGTTGGTCCTGCCATGGCGTACACGGACAGTTACCGGGCGCACGTCAATTTTGGCTGCATCATCGTTTCGGCTCAATGAATGGCAACTTCTCGTTGCAGCTTTCTCCACCTACCTTGCTTTCCGCGTGTCGAACGCACATTCGCAGGTACCTCGTTAGACGTATACGTGAGTCTGAAGATTCTGTCTAATTGAGCAACAATTTTATCTGTGATATTATTAGGTAACGAAGCTCTTGGTACTTCGATCCTGTAAATTTAACATTTCACATTGGTTAAGTTAGCTTTTACTTCGTCAAAACAAGCGCTCCGTTGATTTTCGCCTTTTCATCCAAACTGAACTATTCTTTCTTTCGTTTAACTGTTGTGTTGTTTTCGGACCTGAAGACTGTTTTTTTTTGAGTTGTTTCGGCCGCGAAGGACTCTTACAGAAATCCATGAACGCAGCGCGTACATTGACGAACAGTTATCTTGGACATTTACTTCTTCGAGTAGTATTCACCGGGGATATTCAACTCCTCCTTCTTTATCAAATCTGTCGAGGACAGTATTGCCCTCAGTGACTCCATTGGTCTTAGGGTGAATTTACTCTCGATGACAAAATGAATGTCGCAGGATGCGCGAATGTTCTTGTTTCGCTTTGCTAGTTCATCGAAAGCATGTGGCCCGTAGGAATGCAGTAAAAGGACAGCCTAGTTTGTATGCAGTATATTTCGTACAGAATGTACCTTCCAAGATCAGAACGTTTTGTCTGTTTGTACGCAGTGCACATGAAACTGTTGACCGTTTCACCCACGTTCCTAGCATTTCCGCTTCAAACTACGATGCTGCTGAAGATATACTAGTGAGACCGACGCATGTACATGTGACTTTCGTCGTTTTCGGCATCAAAAGTGTACCTGGCTGTCGCCGAGTGAAAAAAAGTGCAACGCCTTTGTGAATAGAAAACTGTTTCATCATGACGGGAACACCTTTACTTTCTGTGTCTGACGATCGTTGTCAGTTAGTCCCCATCAACTTAAATGAGCTCGTGGACAACGTGACAACTTTCCAGCGCCCTGTTCGGAAGGTCCTGGATAGGCGGTCATTTGCCCAACTACTAAGAATGCGTAATGTGTACTGACCGATTTACATAGATTATGTGTTAGCTGCGTATTTAGCGCATCGGGCATTGTTCGCTACTATCCTCAACGGTGAGTTGACACACATATGATTATAAGATATGAAGATTGACATTTTCGATGAATGAGGTCGATAGGATTCACTAGCCAGTTCGTGAGCATTGTGATCAATAGAATTACTCGTTAGAAATATTATTGGAAGTTACGTCGTGCATCAGCCCACAGCGTTTATGTATCCACACTATCATTGGCTCTTAATTTTATCTTATTTTAAAAGTGACCCAACTACGAAAAATTTGGGCTTCAAATGAATTCGAACCAACAACAGTAACAGCATGTCCAAACGTAACAAGCGCTCCAATAATGATGTAGCGGATTTACTGCTCAATTAGGATTTATCAAACCTTTCACTCATTGCACAGTTATTTTAATGGGTAATTTGGTCCAAATGTGAAATTTCGGAGCTCCTGCCAGGTCTTCGTGTCTCAGCGTTTGAGCGTGCTGTTTCTGTCCCTGGTTCAAATCTGTCTGAAGCCCAGATTTTTCGCAGCTGGTTATCTCTTAAATTATAAAACTAATTATCGGTGATATTATCTTTTTTTAGTTAGCCTTCGTTTCTTGTTTGATTCTCTTAGAGTATTCCTGGTCATTTTTGCATTGAACTGCGGCTTATATCAATGCCACCATTTTGTTTTGTGTCATATTTGGCTTGTGCCCCCTACTATCCAAATAGATGTAGGCCAGCGGACTGAGTGCCTCATAATTTACTCCATTCTTGGTCTTATCGCATGCGGTTACTCCAGATACACCCTAGAACCAAATATGCAACGCAAACCACTTGTGACGATACACATGTGTCACTGTCTTTTGATTTTGGACATTGTGACGTGCTAATCCAAAAGCGGATACCGTCAGCGCTCTTAATTTTGATGCCCATGAGAGTGTGTAATAGTTAAGAGATGAGAGTTCAAATAACCTCACTGCTGTACCCGAACCGGACTGGAGGTATAGTTCTATTACGCCAAAGATGAAGCGAATGTAGTACAACGCTTTTATCACATGGGCATGGTGCTTGCAATGTTCGACAACAATGTGACATCTCGATGCAAACCGGCATCGTTGGCTGTTGTCAAACGGCCATCCAGAAGACAACTACTTAGTGACAAGTGCGGTCGGAATAGTCGGTTTGAAACTAATTAATGTATGGTCTTGGAAGAAGATGCTGGTCCTTAACACTGATTTAAAGTCCCTCGCACCTCATATGGAAGACGCATGATATCGGAGAAGTCTGAGCATTGTGATGTTTAGGGTATTTGTCTTGTGTCTGGTGATGTAGTGGCGTTTTGTTCGAAACATGTCTACCAGTTTACGGTGTTATTCAGAACGGACTCGATCGGATTTTTTCCATTGTTTTTCACTCGGAACTATTACGCTGGTACGTAGGGTTCATCAGCTGGAAGTTGTTTTGCTAGTGCTAATTGATGCCGAACAACATAAGTAAAATCGCAGCTATAAACTGATTATCCTGGGAACCATGTGACGGCCGGCTAACGTAATGACGCTGAGCCGGAAGCTATGTTATAAATTTAAAAAATGATAGTTCAGTGAAGGGGTTGGTCACTGTAGGTCGGGTTCGTCTCCCGGGCTGGGGCCCTCGCGACTCACAGAGTCGGTGGCTTGAGACGTTAGGTGAGATGGCGGCTAATCGAGCTCAGTGGCGTGAATGTTGTCGTTGTTTGGCCGAGTTGTCTGTGAAGTGAGTGCACTTAATGATGCGGGGCAGTGAAAGCCGTAAGGAAGCTGTCTTGCTGATGACGCCTTACTTTCACTTACAGCTCGGTTGTTTTTGCAAGGTGTAGGCGCCTTGATGTTGTATGTTTGAATATAGACGTAGCTATTTTAGTAGTTAGGTCCACTCCCCCCTCTTCTTTTTCTTCCTATAGGTTTTTTTCTTTTTTCTTCGTGATTGTGTGGCAGTTAAGCATCAGTGTGAACCACTGATGTATTGCTGTCTATGGTGATGATAATGAAGAGAACGAAAAGATGCTTAATTTTGTCAAAAATCTTACCCCTGATACTCTGACGGAAGCGGGTATGGCGTATAAGTTATTTTGCTACATCAACGAAGTCTAACGTTACTCATTACGTTGCTGCACTATGTTCTAATTGACAAAGCAGTGCTCACCCTAGTATTTTTGATAGCCTTTCAGTGAATACATTTTCAGAGAGAAAGCTGCCACATTTACTTATCATAAGCCGCCGCTGTCAGTTATTACGTGCATATCACTTTATATTACTCCACAGTCCATTCACTTATTGTCCATCTGCCATCAGAAAGCATGAGTTAAATGTTGCTTACCAGCACGGATCGAAAATGTTTTGTCATGAGCTTTGGTTTGACTACCTGTATCCGACAAATCAATCGAGCTCAACACCACGGAAACTAATCTGCAACAGGTAGAACTCAACGCTGAGGAGGACGAAGTCTGCGTGCTGCTTCTGTTGGATGACTGACCAAAAGAAAGAAAGAGATTATCAGCACAATTGAAGCTATTGATTTTGCTAGACGAACTCACACTTCAGGCTTATCGGGCTGTTACTGTAAATGACGTACTGATTTCAAATGCACTTCACAGCTGTGCAGTTGGAGCAGAACAGTAACATTAGAGCGGAACGTTAACTTAAGTTCTGACCTAGTCTGTTAAATCAAATCTGGAAGTATGTATTCCCTGATGTGCAGTATGCTTAAATCTGACGCCTGTCATGACAAAATCTATTAGTGGTAACTGATTATACGAGTCCGATCGTTATCTGTTGATCTTGAAACACTGCAATATCAAAGCGTGTGCGCCGTGTTGCATACTCTCCTGGGTAAACAAGTCGACAATGGCAGCTAACTCATATATTGCCCATCGGATTCGACCAATCACTTCAACCACTGTGCACTTTGGCTTAACTGCAATAAACCTTTGTTTCTTTGCTAATGTGGTTCTGCTCACAGTGTTTCTGATGAAGTCCACCGGAGCTGGCTAAACCACTGAGTATTGCAATCTTCTTCAATCGTCATCTTGTTCCTAATTTATTGGTTAGAATCGTGTTACGTATGTGATGACTTAATCCTCACTATATTTAGCGTTGGTATTCTCGCATTAATTGAATGAGATGAATTTTTTAAAATGTGTAATTAACGTTTGTGTTTAATAACCAGTGGTGTAACTTTACACTTGGCTGCGAAACACAGAAAGGTTGCAGTTAACCCACACAACTTTTACCCAGTAATACACTTCAGTATCCAAGATTAACTAGACTTTAGCAAATAGTTTCTCTACATTTGTTGTAAGATAGCGGTTAAAAGTATGAGTAAACGCTGACGTTGCGATTCACATGTTAACAGATTGATAGGGATGAGCGATGAAGTGTTATGAAACCCGTGACACATTGATAGATAGGTCTTAACCATTTTGAAAAACATCTTCCCAGCTGATGTCTATTACATTTGGTTTTGACTAAGTGTGTGTGTGTGCGTGCGTTAAATAGCACAAGGTTTGAACAACGCGCTTCGTTGTCCCATGTATATCGGCGCATCCTATTGTCGTCATACCACAGGGCAGGTAAAGACGCAGTATAGGAACAGCTACGTATGTTCATAGATGTAAGCTCCAAATCGTCTGTTGTTTCAGCACATACCTCGTTGTATACGGCTGAACTCGAGCCAAAGACGGAAGCTGAACACGTTCAAGTAGCCCATGTTATACCAGCTGAGCGGCGAAGCTTCGCCGGCGGCTTGGAAACTGTATATTTAAAATCGGTTATCCGTCCATCATACTGTCATATGGAATCCGCAAAATCATTTTTGTGATAGACTGTTCCGACAAGATTCCCTCAACATTTATCGCTGGAACCAACCTTTTTGTTGGGTATTTATGTATTATTGATATGGGTTCATTTATTTATTGGAAACCCAACTGTAACTTCTCTCCAGGACAGCCTGCCATCGTTTGGTGAATTCCATGACAGGGAGGTGGGCGAGTAACCTATTCCGAATCCAAAATTTCTTAACTCTGCATGTTACTAGGCTGTTTGCCTGGTGATATACATGCTGCGTAAGGATCTTCTGTTCTTGTCGCATGTTGGAATACAATCGAAGCCTTAATTTATCAGAAGTGGTTTGATTCAAAATCAGTCAATATACATATTACCCGTGTGTACTATAATTTATTGTTGTTGGTATAAGTGCCAACTGCTGTGTGTGAAATTTGATCAATCGGGTTTATATTGATATTTAAGGTCATTTAAAACGTATCGACTCTTTTGTGGTGTAGTCTGAAGATTAGTAATCGATTCGTGTTGATTAGCATTTGTAACTTTTGTTGGGTTCGTTGCGTAACCCTTGCTGAGTATACACATTGTGTTACGCAGTTGTTAGTACGGCAAAAATTGAATGTTTTCCAAAAACGCATCCTTCGATTTATTGCGGTTTTAGCCCTTAGACGTCGCAACCTCTCACCTGTATGTTCAAAACCAGTGTTTGGATGTTGCGACCATGTGGTTGGTTACTATTCCTCTAGCGTTTCATTTTCGCGCCCTCTCTATACATCGTTTTCTTGATGTCTGACGTTAGCTGCATGCCCGTATGTGATCCGAATATTCTAACTGTAGTCGCACGTTCTAGATGTTCTTGAATTTTGATGTATAGTTTGATTTGCAAGCAAAAAGAATGATGAATTCACTGCATACTTCTTGAGACACGTGATGGATAGGTTGTACATCCGGATAATTTTGTTTCTTACTAACACTTTTTCAGTAGTCAATTTCACCTGCCACGGGCGCGGACTTGGCGTTTTATCTAATTCTTTCATTTCCATTTCCTTAGTACGCGAATGAGCATACAATTTTGTTGCTCTCCACAGAAAATAACGTGGGGCCTGTTATCGCGTTCATCTTCGAACTGCTTCCTCTCAAATCCGGAGTTGCGGTACAGAACTGCATCATGTGCGGACCATTCAATTGTTTCTCCCTATTCAAACCCTGGTCAGTTGTATTCAAACACGTCCTGTACCGGTTATCCAGATTGTCTGGCCGAACTAGTGTTTCGTTGGTCCTGCCATGGCGTACACGGACAGTTACCGGGCGCACGTCAATTTTGGCTGCATCATCGTTTCGGCTCAATGAATGGCAACTTCTCGTTGCAGCTTTCTCCACCTACCTTGCTTTCCGCATGTCGAACGCACATTCGCAGGTACCTCGTTAGACGTATACGTGAGTCTGAAGATTCTGTCTAATTGAGCAACAATTTTATCTGTGATATTAATTAGGTAACGAAGCTTTGGTACTTCGATCCTGTAAATTTAACATTTCACATTGGTTAAATTAGCTTTTACTTCGTCAAAACAAGCGCTCCGTTGATTTTCGCCTTTTCATCCAAAGTGAACTATTCTTTCTTTCGTTTAACTGTTGTGTTGTTTTCGGACCTGAAGACTGTTTTTTTTTTGAGTTGTTTCGGCCGCGAAGGACTCTTACAGAAATCCATGAACGCAGGGCGTACATTGACGAACAGTTATCTTGGACATTTACTTCTTCGAGTAGTATTCACCGGGGATATTCAACTCCTTACTTCTTGATCAAATCTGTCGAGGACAGTATTGCCCTCAGTGACTCCATTGGTCTTAGGGTGAAATTTACTCTCGATGACAAAATAAATGTCGCAGGATGCGCGAATGTTCTTGTTTCGCTTTGCTAGTTCATCGAAAGCATGTGGCCCGTAGGAATGCAGTAAAAGGACAGCCTAGTTTGTATGCAGTATATTTCGTACAGAATGTACCTTCCAAGATCAGAACGTTTTGTCTGTTTGTACGCAGTGCACATGAAACTGTTGACCGTTTCACCCACGTTCCTAGCATTTCCGCTTCAAACTACGATGCTGCTGAAGATATACTAGTGAGACCGACGCATGTACATGTGACTTTCGTCGTTTTCGGCATCAAAAGTGTACCTGGCTGTCGCCGAGTGAAAAAAAGTGCAACGCCTTTGTGAATAGAAAACTGTTTGATCATGACGGGAACACACCTTTACTTTCTGTGTCTGACGATCGTTGTCAGTTAGTCCCCATCAACTTAAATGAGCTCGTGGACAACGTGACAACTTTCCAGCGCCCTGTTCGGAAGGTCCTGGATAGGCGGTCATTTGCCCAACTACTAAGAATGCGTAATGTGTACTGACCGATTTACATAGATTATGTGTTAGCTGCGTATTTAGCGCATCGGGCATTGTTCGCTACTATCCTCAACGGTGAGTTGACACACATATGATTATAAGATATGAAGATTGACATTTTCGATGAATGAGGTCGATAGGATTCACTAGCCAGTTCGTGAGCATTGTGATCAATAGAATTACTCGTTAGAAATATTATTGGAAGTTACGTCGTGCATCAGCCCACAGCGTTTATGTATCCACACTATCATTGGCTCTTAATTTATCTTATTTTAAAAGTGACCCAACTACGAAAAATTTGGGCTTCAAATGAATTCGAACCAACAACAGTAACAGCATGTCCAAACGTAACAAGCGCTCCAAATAATGATGTAGCGGATTTACTGCTCAATTAGGATTTATCAAACCTTTCACTCATTGCACAGTTATTTTAATGGGTAATTTGGTCCAAATGTGAAATTTCGGAGCTCCTGCCAGGTCTTCGTGTCTCAGCGTTTGAGCGTGCTGTTTCTGTCCCTGGTTCAAATCTGTCTGAAGCCCAGATTTTTCGCAGCTGGTTATCTCTTAAATTATAAAACTAATTATCGATGATATTATCTTTGTTTTAGTTAGCCTTCGTTTCTTGTT
>LOND01004023.1:23810-36572 GCA_014220965.1 Paragonimus kellicotti
GCATCTTCGTTACTTTCATATCTAGACTCAATGATTCAACCGGGAGCTCTGCAGTAATTGCTCCACTTGTGGTTCTAAAACGCACTGCAGCATGTTTCTGTCCGGCATATTGTGTACAAAAGGTGTAAAAATCACTTATCTAGGTTGACTGTATTCTGATCGCTCGAAACTAGAGAAGCCACCACAAATCCCACGTGACAGCTGTCCACCATCATCAACGGATGTCACTTGGTTAGTTCTGCGCTAATCCGTGGACAGCTCTCATCGCGTGAAATAAAAATCTGCTAGTTATGTAACACTTGCTTTGGATATTATACTTTGCTCTCTGTTTCTATCTTCCTGTCTCTCATTAACTTTAGAATCTGGACATTCAACTTTTACAAAGTTGGGTTTTAACCAAGCCTCAGTATCAATCACCGTTGAATTCCTCTTTTTGATATTGATGATGGTGACATTAAGCGTCTGTTGTTATGTAGCATAACGTGTCAAATGGGGAATGTTAAACTACCTGAGCCCACGCAAAGACACTGGCGGTGACCAGAGTTGGTACGTGCAAGTGTGTACCTAGTAGTCAACATCGTTACCGTTGAGCTCAAGCATCTCAAGATGCGATAAATCACGCCCGCGACTGCCGTGTTACTCATTCACTCTACAGATCTTTGAGCACCTGTAGTGGTTGACATAATTATGGTTATTGTTATATGTCGCTCCCGCTTCTCTACTGAGCTTAGTTCACCCATTTAGCCATTTTCATTTACAACAATCATGGGTTTGACACGTACTGGTGACATATCAACCGTCCTTATTCAGGCAACAGGGTTCACACAAGTCGCCATACTGAGACCGAAGTTGATTTTGGTACCACCATTTTTCTTGGGCTAATTCGCAACTGCCCAAGTGTACTTAATATCACGTGGACTTCTGGAGTCGACTGTTTCTGCTTTTGATCGGTCGGTTTCAAGTGCCGTAGATTTTCTTCTATGTCGAACGCCATATGAATTAAATCTTCTGGCTTTTCGTTAGCAGTTACGTGGATCGAAAAGGTTTCTTAAGACCATTTGCCATCCGCGGTTTTTTCCGCATGACTTGTTGCATGCACATTTTTCTCTTTTGGCCG
Source organism: Paragonimus kellicotti (assembly GCA_014220965.1). Lineage (NCBI taxonomy): Eukaryota > Metazoa > Platyhelminthes > Trematoda > Plagiorchiida > Troglotrematidae > Paragonimus > Paragonimus kellicotti. The sequence continues at coordinate 24,928 of LOND01004023.1, forward strand.
ATGTGATAGCGGTTCACTGTTTGTTCCTATATTTAGTAATCTTTTCTTGGACGATGTGTCAAAACGTGATGTTCAATTCCCGTATGTTGCGTCAATCAATGGGTAACATCTATCCACATCCGTAGCTTTCTTGCCACACATATGACATGAATGCATTAGTTTTCCGGGAATGTCAGTTGTTTTAATTGTTTTAATTGTTCACTTAATCTTCCCTAACTCCGGCAATAGCTAAACGCATGTTTAGGCTTACATGTGCACTGAAGTGTACTGTCCGTTACGTACTGAATTGTTCTAACAGAATACTAATAGTCGCAATGGTATTTACATTTTTATTTGCAGTTCGGGTTGTGGATGAATTTTACGTTTAGTTGTTCTCCAAGCTGTCTGCTCAGCTCACAGTTAATGCAGATTAACACCGCATATACTTACTGTTCACCTGCACTTCATTTTAACGACCGCAATTCAATGTCAACTGTAGATTGGGTTCATACATATCTGAAAAGTGTGTTGCATGCTTATCGGACATCGGATGAACGAGTGTTCTCGTCTTTCATATTAATTGTCTTTGCCCGGTATCCGTTTCGGTCAGTTTTTTCTCAAAGAAAATGACTGAACAAATTCTCGTTATCTAAGTTTGGTTTCAATCTGTGTCAAGTACCGTTACTGCGTTATTCAAGAATCGCAACCATCTCGCGTTCGTACGTAGACCACGAAGACTGTCGCGCATCATCTGCCTAAACGGCATCGGACGCCTGTACGGTTGTACGATTGGTAAAATGGTGCCTTATTTATCGACCGCCATCGAGTGCGTGTCAGTTAACATCACTTGAATGAATAGAGTCACTCGACTGCGCTTCACGTTTCACGATCGCTGTCCTACTATCTTGTGCTGTGCTGTTGCCTTGTGTGTATGTGCGCTGGGACTTGTGTGCGTCCATCTGACTGTCCGATAGTTAGCGTTCGGACAGCGTGTCTCGCTTGAGTAGCAACCCGGAAGGCCTGTCACGAACATTTTTGTCAAAAACCATGGTAGAAAAAAGTACCACACCCAGGTGAACCGTTATTTTCCATCTGGTTGATTTACGCTTGATTGCCTTGATTGTAGCCAGCTTGGTTAGGCCGGTTTAGTGTTCATGCAGTGTTCTCTTCAAAGAGCTGATGTGTACGAGCAAACAGTGCGTCTTCAGCACACAAAATGGTTTTCGTACGATAGAGTTATATGCGAGCAGTCAATGTGAGGGACGCGGAACGACTTTCCAAGTATAACACAAATATATTCAGAACAGTCATGATGTTAACCCGCACTCTTAAAATGTTGTGTTGTTTTAACGCATGTGTTGCAGATATACCCACACACGCGCGTTTAGTGGACTGTGAATGCAAAATGATTCACTGATGCGTAGTTCCCCTATTCGCTAATCAGGTTGAGTAGCGCATGGCCCCGTCTGTTTAATCGTGCTACATTATGTGGAATGCAGTATCCATGGAACAGAGCATCTTTTTCACATTTGAAATGCTTTTTATTGCTAAACCCGATCGGCTTTTGTTATTCGGTAGAGCAGCTGCAGTTGTCTGCGGCGTAGTATTGTTGAACACGGAAACAGTTCACAACGACGATGAGCCAAACAAAAATTTGGACGTTCAATTCGAACGAAATGACCTTATTCACCCACACCCTGTTCATGGACCATACATCTTTCAACTGTTTGATGCCTCTAACCTCCGAATATAGCTGACGAACGAAAGGCAAGATATTCGATGAGTTCGTAAATCAATACTTGTTTTTACACATGGGAAAGTTTGTAAACCAACTGGAAATGGGGATGTATCTATTGAGATATCTAGTAATTATCCGAGTGTTTTGCGCATTGTGTACTGATTAAACATACTCAGAGGATGAATGTAGATGTCAGTTATGAATCGAAGTTGAATTACTGCACGCAATTATTATACGAAGGAAGGTTTTTTCTCATCATGATAATCGAAAACTCCATTCGGCAAGTACAACGCTACACAACAAAGTTCTGGGCGTCTACGTATAATGATTTAGTCGTGCCTAATGTGAGGTCAATGGCGCAGTGGTCAACACGGTTGCCTCATGAAAGCGTGGTTGGAGTTCTAGTCCCGGCGTGGCAAGGATATGCACCGTTGACGAACTCAAGCAAGAACGAAACTCGAGTCTAATGCTTCTTTTCGATAGAGGTTGACTAGAAAGTCTATGAAAATACGACAGTTGCGTTCACTTGTGAGTGATGTTCAATTTATGTAAACCCAAAATCTCCACTACTTATCGGTAAAAACTAGATACTTGGAAATCGTTTTGCAACGGACATTGTCAAATGCCCCCTCTCCGTGGAATTGTTCCTCAGTGGGTGATTTTACCCAACACAAACATCGTGAATCTGATAAAGATGAAAAAGGAAGCAAACATCCTTCCGACGAGTACTGTCTCACAAATTGAGGTCAAACTTCCTACCTTACTAAGAAGAGCTTCAGCACTTCGGTCATCTTTTGCAGTGTATGATGCAAATGCCTTTCTATAGACTTAGACATTTACGTGATACTATTTTTCTTGCCTTCAACTCAGCTTACATGCACACGGTCTCCCGCAATTTGTGACTTACTGTCATCGCACGGATGAGTAGACCTAATCCTGATCACTCATAACGAATACATTATCTTTTTGTGATACAATCCATGTCATCGAGTTGTGACTGTCAACTTGTGGTCACCATGTTACAATCAGCACGAAATTTTTTACTTAGATGTGGTTCGACGCTACCTAGGATATAACTGTTCAAATCTGCTCGTAGAGTTTCATCGTTGATAGGATCGACAATGAATAACAGGTATTCCTGCCGCGCACCACCTGCAATCGATGATTACTTCTGTGTTTCTGTCTGTCAATCATGATTTTGCAAACCCTCATTTGCATCTGGATCTTTATTTGCGCACATGTAGAACACTAAGGCCGAATGCGATTGCGCCCACTCTCCGACAAAACTAACCAAAACCTGACTCTCCTGCCGCGACAAACCGTCACCCATTTCCCATCTCTGCCTGTTCTGTACCTCACATTTCAGGTCTTGCGACAAGCGTTGTGGACTGTAATAATCACCTATTCATGTTCGTCTGGTCCCGGACCTTTCACACTGACATCTGAGCAAGATTGTGTCCATCCATACTAATGAGATCCAAAGTAGTTCCATCTCAGTTACCCACTATTTTGTAAGTAACCTTCCGTTTTAAAGAGAGCCTACAGTGGATGACGATGAACGTGAGGGCTATCTGACATTAATTTATTGGCACATTTTTACATGAAAAGAAACACGTCGTTGCTCCACTTACCGAACGCAGCTCCCAGTTACTCCAGAGATCCCCTCGTACCGCTGGCCACCCCACTCGCGTCAATGGAACATGACACCCATCCACCATCGCCCACGTCATTCCCTATTGCGCTTTTTCTCACCTCAACGGACCTTGTGATCCTTAGCTAAGGTCAGAGGACGTGACCGTCCCACCGCTATTTACCACCCATGTCTGCCTGTCTCAATCGCCTCGTCATCGTGCGTGGACCAGCGGTAACGCCAACGGACCGAGCCGTTAGAAGCGACGCTCGTTTCGCCCACTTGATTGTCAAACGATTGTGTTCAGTCGCTACATTTGCACAGACTTAGATGGTTAGGTCATGTACTAAGGATGCCAGCTAGCCGTTTGCCACACCGAGCAGTTTGCGGACGCTGCGGCTGACTGGCGCAAGGTGCGAGCCCCATGCGACAGACTGCATCACTGGCTCGAAAATGAAATCGTTTACGAAGAGGTTGGTCACTGTAGGTCGGGTTCGTCTCCGGGCTGGGGCCCTCGCGACTCACAGAGTCGGTGGCTTGAGACGTTAGGTGAGATGGTGGCTAATCGAGCTCAGTGGCGTGAATGTCCCCCTGTCGTTGTTTTGTCGAGTTGTACGCTGTGAAAGTGAGTGCACTTATGACGGGGCAGTGAGAAGCCCGTACAGCTAAGCTGTCTCGTTTGATGACGCCTTACTTTCTCCAACTTCCCCCACGCTCGCGTTTGTTTTGTTTGCAGGGTGTAGGCGCCTTGATGTTGTAGTATTGAATACTGGACGTAGCTATTTTAGTAGTTAGGTCCTTCTTATACAGGGTTTCTTTATTTCCTCTTCTTTTGTGTGGCAGTCAGCATCATTGAACACTGAATGTATTGCGTCTGGATGATTGATGAATGATTGATTTTGCTAATCCATCGTAATTACTGCATCAATGCCTTACGCTGCCCACTTGCATTCGTTGAAAATGAAATAGCTCACTACCTTAGAACAACCTCTTGACTTCACGCGCTCACTGGCATCAGCCGTCGTCCACGACAGCGAATGACTCTACCATTTCAGTTCGTCGACCGTAAGCACGTATTTCATGGATATAGCAAACAAGTGACACGACCACACAGACTGCATTGTCCATTTCTTCCGCGCCCAAATCGGCACGGAACACTTACACACGCTCTCAGACTCGATCTACCCATCAACACATCTGTGCACCACAATCCGTTGTCAGACCCGATTCGAGTACACACACCACCGTATCAACTACACTCTAAATACCCCATTCACAAAGGGTTCCTTAATTGTGTTGCCTTTACAATTTTGCGCCCGTAACTAGTTCTTTCAATCACCCATGACTAGATCGTCCACTATTTATGCTCAAACCATTTCCTGATTAGCTCACCACCTCGTCAGCACATTTAATCTTGAGACTTCCATACAGAAAAACGTGCTCTCGACCTGTTTGTTTCGTATTTGGCCACCGTTTAAGCTTATGACTACGATTTTAAGTAATTCATTGACAGTCGCGTTATCAAGCGTGCTGAGTGCGTGTATCACCAGATGGATTTTCGAAGATTAGAACAACGTATGCTGAATTTGCTGCTACTACGTACTTGGTATTTGAGAACGCCTTTAACCAAAGACCAGAACTTTTCACAATAGTGACCGCAACTTAGCTCGAACGAAAACAGCTTATCGCTGACGTCTTGTCCATCTACAACCCAACCTTCTTCCAGCTGTACGTTGCACCAATAATCAGTGAGTGTCTGCGAATTATGTGTTATACTACATCAATTATGGCTTTTCTAGAAACGCTTGCGGTGCATACGCGCGATATACCGTTTATGTCCATAAAAGACGCATGTTTGATATATTATTTGATTAGGATTTAAATCAGCGCTGCAACCAGACCAGAAGTTCTTATTGTAGGCAGGATTGTGCAACGGCTGCTGATTCTTTTCATTCTACTTGTTCTCATTGTTGACCTGATGTTTTCCCCCTTTTAAATGAGGCTCACTCAGATTATGGAATACCTATCCACAGAGAAAGCCACCCCCACACTGTCGGACCTGGTGGCTTCCATCATCTCAGCGTCCCAAAACCCGTCTTAGGAACCAGATCCAAATTTGAGCATGGGTTGTCGACGTGAGTGTCAGTGCTCACCTACCGTTCTGCTCTCAGGCCGTCTATGCGTCATTATAAGTTGGACGAGATCACGTGGCCACAGAACACGTTTGTCTTTAAGGCTACCACCCAAATTAGATGACAAACATACGATTGCATTAAAAAAACGACTTCGGAATTGTCTAATGACCACTAATTAGAACTTCAACAGTGGTGCTTGAAAAGGCACGTCTCGTGTGAATTTAGGAAAAAACAACTAATGATGTCCTTCCAGTTCCCGTACGCATAGGATGTTTCCTTCTTGTGACTGCTGTCTACGTGCCACACGTTGGGATTTGTTGCAAACAAAACTTTTCACTTTGGACCCAACAATTACCGTAAATTGCCCGGTTTTGTTGACAACAGCTAAGTAAATATATCACAAATGTACGCCTGAAAATATTATAGAGAGAGTCATTTTTATTAGTCTGGAATGCCTCTTTTTCGTGTACTGCTGTCCCAAATGTTCATTGATTTTAATATCTAAAAGTAACTACTCCACGATTTTCTTATAGTCGTTCCAGTCACCACTGTGTCAGTAGATGGAACCTTTTATTTGCGTTGAGGGTTTGTATAAACTCCGTAACCTAGTTCGTTTAGTCTTAAAAATTGCAACACACGCTTACGGCGTGGATGAAGCAAGTGTTTTGTGAATAACCGGACTGATATTGCTCCACTGTTTCCTTAGATTATTTTTTGACTCGGCAGGTGGATTGAAAATTGTTGTAAACCCTCGACAGAATAAGCTGGTTCGTCCACGGTATAGTAATGCGTTTGATAGAAACCGGATTCTCCCTCTCGTAGAATTAACACGGAAAATCTCGGTCCCGAAAATAACGCGACTGTCCCGTTTATTGCTCCCAAGACAAACCAAAAGATGTATGCAAAAAGCAAACTTTGTTCCGGTCCAACAACGTGTGTGAAAAGGAGGAAATTACAAGGTATTTATGTGGGGCATAGCGACCTACAAACATCCTCGAATCGGAAAATCGAAGGACAGTTACCAAAAATAGTAGTTAAGGTTACTAAGCCACGAATGAGCATAGCGGAATGAAGGTGGACCAGGTGAAAAGAATAGCGACGATTACCCCTCGACTGTTCTGGACATTTCCGCCCATTCTTATTGGGTAAACTCGTTTTCTGGAGGAAGGGGACGGTTTTGGACGGAAAAAGTGGATTCCCTAACAAGTACTTCAGCACTTCCGTACACTTGTCGGTCAGATTGGCCTCGAATTCCTAATTTACCACAAGTCACACCAACACGGAAACCAAAACGACGAGCCGATTTGACAACACTTCCAAGCGCATTGCAAACCGGCTTGTCACACTCAAATTCCATCGGGGGGGGCGGTCGTTTTCCTGGATGTATAGAAAGTATGTTCCGCTGCACCGTCCTGTCGAAAAGTGACATGTCCGTGCATTTTCGTTTGGATGAGTGGTAAAAAGCAGTGCGTCAGCCCTGGCACTATAGGGTCGTCGCATTTCAAATCGTTGTTAGCAGGTTGCTAAAATCATTTACTGAAAACGCTTCTATGCGAGTTATTACTGACCGTTTGTGATTGATCACCGATGGGAAACAAGTTCGTCCTTCAGGACATCAGGCTATTTATTGTCTACTTAGGTCCATCATTAGTTTTTGTCGCACATTTGACAGTGAATATGTAAAATAGGGAGTTCAGTGCGCTCCGGACGTCGTTGGACTTGACGCTGACTTACCTGGGCCATCCTATTCGTCATTTCGTAAATTAGCAGTGTGGGTTCTTGTATTTCACTGTGCGGCTCTCGTTCAACTATCAATTTTACTTCTTTTGTTCGCTGTCCTTTCGGATACCGGCTAGATGATTAGACATTCGCCTCGTTCTGATGAGGCACGTGAATGTCCTCTTTTGCCCACTCTTCTACGTGCTCATTAAGTAGTGTAGTGTGTAGTAGTAGAACAATGCACCATGGGCTCGGATACGTTTATACAAGTGCAAGAACATTCTTTTTCCTGTCCTGTCGAGATCATATCGTATGGTTGGTTAACAGTCGTATAACAATGAGTTCGTTTTTTGATCCACTGTCGTACGCATTGAATGGGCTTTACTTGTTAGCCGACACATTTGTGGTGTGTAGCCAACTGTTATCACATCTTTTTAAGCAAATCTGGTTTTGCTTCTCCTAAAAGGTGCATAACTTAGAAAATCGTGAGACATGCAAAAGCCGTCCATATAATTGTGTCACCTTCATTTTTGGGAGACATTTGTGATTAAAGCGTAGATAATGATCCCATGGCGGAATATCTTTTAGATAGTAAGATCAATAACCATTTGGGACATTGATATACAAGAGTCCGTTGCTCGAATCCACATAATTCTGTCAAGGGCTACGAGAAAATCGAAATGCGTCGTTCTTTTATGTAATGTTAATATGTGGTTCCACCATTATCTGCTTGTACCCGGTTTAGCATTAGCTTGGCTGCAACTCACGTACACGAAGAAATTATACAGACATCCCGTTTCCTGTCAATAGCGATAATTTTTTGAAACAAACGGGCGAAGCTTGCTATACAACCTTAGGCCGGCTCGTTTAAATGGCTTTCATTAAAAATGGATTATGCTCAAAAACTGCACTACCATTATCTCGTATCGTTACGCTGGTCCAACGTTGACCGGTTACCTTCGGGCCGGATTATGCGTAGTTGTCTAGTTAATAGTGCATTTTCCAGGCTGCTTTGTCAGTGGTCTTGTTGTGAACATATTATCAAGTAAGTAAGCCTCATGTGGTTAATCTATCCTTTTGCGTTCAATTTCATCATCATCATAGACAGCAATACATCAGTGGTTCACACTGATGCTTAACTGCCACACAACCACGAAGGAAGAAAAAACCTATATAGGAAGAGAGAGAAAGAAGTAGGGGAGGGGAAGGGGACTGACCGATTTGGAAGTGGAAAATTTCAGACTTCCAACAAGTACCGAGGCTGCCACGAAACTTCAGAAAGCTTTTGTGTGTCATTACCCGCCAGTTTAGAAGATCAGTGGACATTTTTTTAATAATCAAAATGAGACATATGATGAATATTACGATCAGGTTTCAGTACGCCAAAGAATAAATCGGAACTCAAAGTGACACTTAATTCACAGTCTACGGAAACCGTGCAGCTGGTGCTAAACAAATTCCATAGTGGGAGCCTAAGGAAATGAGTTAAAACCTCTTTTAATTAATTAATTAACTAATTTCGGATACGGTGAGGTTTACTGCGGGCTTAAAATAATATTTTATGAACATGAGTGGTATTTCTTTCTATTCATTGCTGAAGGACGATATTCTGGACTTACTCATTGTATGATAATACAGCCGGCATGATAATGGAAAAGGGCTGTTTCAACGGACTCAGCTGTAAGCGCTCACCGTCCTTAGGGGGCATGGACAGTCAGCAGACTGAATGTACTGAGAATAGTATATATCAATCAAGTTGCCGTCTCCTATGGTGAAACAGTTCTGTTCTTCATTGCATCAACTTGATCAGGCACTACGGTTTTCCGGCAGAACCAATCCCCAATTCGTCGAGCGTATAGCGCAAGGACATAGCTGTCTGTCTTAGTGATTAGAGTGCTGGACTGATCTCAATTCCATAAAAATCTGTAGGGCTTATTAGCTAGCTAGACCTACATATACGCTAAGGTGTGTAGCTCGACGGCTGATTTGGCGGTTGTTTTGGAACGAGCAGAAATATGTTTAAGTTTCAACGTACTGAAGCTTTTTTTCGAATTAGTCTCCATAGGTGTACCGAATTGCCGAGACGAAATAGTGGGAGCAAGTCTCAGTAAACTCTTGGATAATTACTGCACAAATGTTTGGCTGTAGAGGTTTGTGACAGCTATCTTGCATAACTTTATATCCGAATAGTTTTCAAAGGAAAAAAAATCAGCTTATAGCGTTCTTTGACGGTTGTGCGATGTTTGTTGTCGATTCGTTAGTGGGAGACAGGCTGATAATAGCTGAAGTATACAGTGTACATCGAATGTACGTTTCCGTCGCGCTACTTGATCTTCATTAGCTCAAAGGATTGCAGCTTCCCTTCAGCATTCATTTCAAAGCTTGCAAATACTAACTAGCAAAGTTAGAACATATGTGATTCTGTCGTTTCCGGCTCACTAACCTGCTTGTTCGCGTGTGCCACACTGGCCGTTCCACATGTGTAACGACTCGTGTACACTCGTGACGAATAGATAGTGATTGTGGACATTGTTTATTGTCCTCGATGTCATTCGCAGCGCACACGGAACGCTGACTGGAACTTATAAGTGTATGTTTACATTTCGTTTTTAACTTGAAGTGCTGTCTTATTTTCGGTAGCGTTGTTAAAACGTGGACAACACAAATCGTGTGCGATACAGATCAGTTTGTGGATATCTAGCATGACTCGTTATTAAACGATCTCATTTTAAGGCGGCAGCCGTATTGGGTATAGAGAGTATATCGGTTATTGGCTCAAATTTGGTTCCATGTTTTCCTAATGTCTGTCTTAGCAATGATCCAATTTTGACCCATTTCCACTAAACACACCTAAGTGCGTCATACTTGATGTTAACGCTTGTTAAACTTTCTTTTCATGATTTTTTATATGCAACATGTTGGGTTTCAGTCAGCTTCACTCGGTCCAACTGATACCGTACCTTCTAAATTGATGCAATTATATCGCCGAATTGTCATTTAAACCTACAGTTGACAGCCACTTTCGTTCAAATTTCGATATTCACGAATAGTGATAGGATTATTGTGATGTGACCCAGTCGACTTCGTATAACGTGTTGAACCTTCGATTTTTCCGTTCTCGAATTTGGTACACAACGTTGAGCTTTAAATTTTCCCGCCACCAGGCGTTTACTGGCGTTTAATAAATTGAGCCGCATATAAGTTGGATACTATCGAGCCGCTCAATTAATAATTCAAATAATATACACGGTTTACTGATCGATTACCGAAGGCGGCCGATTTCAACGTTCATCTAAGCTGACTTATGCAGCCCAACGTGCTTTCGTAACATTACACGCCCCATTCGCGGTTGCACTGCGCGGTGCCTATGCCATGCATGTTCAGCGAGGTCGACGTGTGTTTGTATTTCGAAACACTTTTAACTTTGTTCAATCGAAGACATTACCAAACTTGTATTGACCTGATCAATCTAATGATAAAAATGACCGAAATATGATAAAATCAAAGAAGACCTGTGACGGTAAGGGATAAGTGCAAAAGGTATGCGCACAAATAAAACGGAAGACGTATCAATAAAAGTGGAACGACAAATCGAGGTCCGTTGAATTGAGTAGGTCGTCGCCACACACAAGAAGAACGGCGTCAGAGGGTAGGTTCGGACGGTGTGGGATAACTAATTCCACACGCGACGTGAGATGGCGAGAGTTGGACGTTGGTCGTTCAGCAAATACGCAGAGCTAAAATATTTCACCGTGCAATTACTTCACTGGCCAAGACATTCACACAAAAGAAGACAGAGGGTGCGCGGAAACCTGCTTTTCTTCTTGTCAGTCGAATTTTTTTTAAAAAAACGATGGTGATGCTTTCAAACAGGTGCACAGATGAAGTTAACAAACGGTATATACAAAACTTATAAAATGAATTACAGAATATAACTCCTAACTGTGGACATTACAAACTCAACCAAACTTGATAAGCCGCCAGTATTGGGCCCACAGAAAGGAATCGAAGTTGGATAAACAATGTGCCAAACGTGGACAGCACGCTTAAAGATGCACGGCAGTTTCAAACGTTCCAGTGGAAGTGATCGATCTAGATTAACCACTAGCGTAAAAACAGGTTCCCTTCGAGTAAAACAAAATAGAATTTCTTTGCTTCGGGTCATACTTTGGACAAGCTTGTTAACGTTTCGACGTTCTTAATTGCACTACAACAGCATTTAGATGTATCCTGCACCTCAGCTGTTTTGATGGAATGACAAAGGAGCAAGAATGGATTAAGCATTTAATGGCTGTGAATGGCTCAGTGTCATGTAGAATCGGCTGGATGGACGAATCAATCTACATTTTACATCATTGTAACATTGTAACTGCATGGCCGGAAGATGTCACTAAGCTTCTTCAGTACAGTTTGCGCTCACACGTGTCCCGGTTTGGCTGCTGTC
>LOND01004024.1:2144-19012 GCA_014220965.1 Paragonimus kellicotti
GTCCCGACTTGAAATTCTTGATCTATACCCACTTGACTTTCGAAGACTGCGCGTTGATTTAATTCTCACACACTTCTTTAGAGTATGTCTCGTTGAACAATTCATCACAAGAATGATGACGGCCGGCGAGGACATAACAGGAAGCTTTTCAAGCTTCGTCCTCGGACCTTCCTTAGGCAGCAGTTCTTTTCTTACAGGGTTATTAACCTTTGGAACAGTCTTCCGTCTGAGGTCGTTAGCAGCACTTCCAGAGATCGCTTTAAAGCATTGCTTGATTCTCATTTACCAAAAAACCATTATGCAAGTAATCTTACTCTGTTCTTGGTATTCACTGTAATCCCCAAGAGCGGTGCTACACCCTGTTTTCAATGATTGCATTTCAGATCAACAGAAGCCCGCTTGACACTGAGCAAGAAAAACCGACTGGATCCGGGTACCTTTGGGTCTCTGCCTCGAACCCGTGTATCAATCGCCGAATCGCTGAGAAATGCAGCGTACGCTTTCCTCAGACTACTAGTACGACGGATTTCAACCATGATAGACAAGACAGACAAGTAGTGATACACGCACGAGAGGGGTCATCAACTAACTCCTCTAATTACAACTCAAACCTTTCTAGAATGGGATCACCAAAATAGCACATTCCCGTAGGTATGCTGCCACAGACGTATTTGGCCCGCATCTTCCCATAACAGTGCAGGACATTCTATCAACTGGGAGACTTTCCCTAAGCAGCAGATGACTCGCTATTAACCCTTTACCCGATAACAGAACAGCGTATAAAAAAGGGAACTAATCACCGTCAACTCTCGTTGGTATGATCAGACCCCCATAGATGATTTCTACCTCTGAACCAAACCAAGCTCGACCAATCAGTTACCAATTTTAACCCCACGCCCCTTTTTTGTTATCTCGACTGCACATAGTTGGGGTTTTGTCTTTTGATGCCGTGCGTAGCGTTTCTGTGACTTGATTTTCTTTGGGTCACGTTGGTTCGACCTCTGTTACACCGGTAGACAGCCTGAGGACTCAAGCGTGAGGTGGGCTGTAGCTGGTGAAGAGAACTGTTTCAACCTACGCCCCCTGTATGGACAAGGACGTGGGAGTAAACGCATGTTGCTCTAGTTACCAACCCTGGCGACAATGGTTAAACGCTTTTACTATTTGGTTTCCGGTCGGAGATTTCTCATATGTGTCGAGCAGATATCACAATCATATGAAAACGCCGCAGTTACGTGAGGCTGAAAGGGGGAGGGTGTACAATGACATGAAAAGTACACAAGTTGATAGGTTGTCATGTTGAAAGATGCATCGATACCAACACCCATAAAACAATGGGGTGATGCCATCAGACGAGCCTTCACTCTCGACCCGGAAAACCTATGCTCCCCACTCCATACATTACACTGGAAGGCTTGACCATATACATCTGTTACGTTACCTACGGCACACAAGTATGCTTAAGTGGTCAACCTTTCATTGAAAATATATTTTAAAACACTAGTTTTGTGTCAGAATTACTCTACGAACCATTCGGAATCTTCTTTGTAAGATGAGAACGCGAGACAAGGAGTGCCCTCACGCTGCCACATTCCTCTGCGCCACCACTACCTGCCAAGTCTTGTTCGTTATGCTAAAAGTCCGGAAAGATATCCGGACACACTCTATCCAGGCGCATTTTGAAGGAGATCACAGTATCGCTGTGAACTACTTCACATGGAAGCTTGTTCCACGCATTCACTATCCGGTGGCTGAAGAAGTTTGCTCGTAAGTCTAAACGAGCCCTGCTTTTTTGATCGGAGACTATGGCTTCTGGTGATGGCGTCTTGACCCACTTGTTCGAACAACTCTGTGGTCTTTACGACATTCATGTCTTTCAGAATTCTGAAGATCACCTCTCATCCTCTTCCTTTCCATGGAGTACAGTCTGAGTTCATTTAATCTGTCCTGCTAGGATTTGCTTTAAATCCTGTTATCATCCGAGTTGCGAGTAGTTTTACCCTCTAAATGCACTAGATACCTACGTAAGCAGTGTGCTCACGTCTGCACGCATTACTTCAGATGAGGCCGAACTATGGCTTTGTATAATGGCAGAAATACTTCCGGTTGCCTGTTAGACAAAACTCTCTTAAGTCTAAACAGCTCACTGCGGGCTCTGTGTGCAGCCGCTGCGCATTGAGCTGAGGGCTTGAAGTCGTTTTTGATCAACACTTCCCAGGTCTCGGGCCTTTTCTACGCATTCAATAGGTGAATGGACTCTGGGGACCGGGTACTTCTAGAGGTTGGGAGCCTCAAGTTACGATTTGGCATTTAATGGAAGGTCCCATTTAAAGGACCACTCTGCTACCGTCTTGAAATGCTATATTCAGGAAGCTCGGTTTGTTGACCTTGCTGTCTTAACATCATCTGCGAATACGAAGCACGGACTTACTAAGCCCACTCACTAGATCATTGAACGAACATTAGGAACAGGAGAGGACCCAAAACGGATCCTTGAGGGACACCACTGTGGGCTGTGCCTACCTCAGAGAATCCGTTTCCAACCTTCACTTTAAAAACCCTGTTACACAAGAAATCCTTTACCCAGTCAATCACTTGGTTGGAGATAACAAACCACACCGACTTTTGGATGAGACAACGGTGGTTTACTGAACCGAAGGCTTTGCTGAAATCCAGGTAGCATACCTCGACTTTTCTGTCTTCGTCCAATCGTCTCGTGACCTCATCCATGAAATACAAAAGGTTGGATAGACAAGATTTCCCTTTCTGGAAACCGTGTTGTGCAGTGCTTCAGAAGACGGTTTTCAACAAGATACGTTGGAATCTTGTTCCTGATTAGCCTTTCCGGCTCATCATCATCAACCTTTCCGGCTCACTGGTCTGTAATTGTTGTTTGTCTCGGGAGCCTCCCTTATGAATATCGACTACAGTGGCTACGCGCCACCTGTCCTGGATCTTCCCCTCCCTTAAGGAGGTTGTAAACAGCTGTCATAGGGGACGCCGCAGAACTCTCGCCGGTGACTTTACTATGCTCGGATGGATGCCATCCGCTCCTGCAGACGTTGAGGGTATAAGGGAGCTTAGGACCTTCCCAACGTCTTCCTCAGTGATAATTGTTGTTCTTTTTGCTGTGAGGTGTGGACTCTACCAATTTCGGTAAGATCTTATTCACATCATCCCCATTGCGAACCCCCTGGAAAACTTAACGGAGGTTGGATTTCTCCGTTTCATCGATGGCTCGTTTACCCTATTCTGTCAAAAGAGCTCCCGCTTTTTGCCTGGAGGCTCCTTTCGATTAAAGATACGAATAAAAATGCTTCGGAGCTCCTCTCACCTTGCCGCAAGGTTTCATTCATCATCATCATCATCATCATCATCATCATCATCATCATCATCATCATCATCATCATCATCATCATCATCATCATCATCATCATCATCATCATCATACACATCTCAACACTGATGCTTAACTGCCACACAACCACGAAGGAAAAAAACCTTATACAGGAAGAGAGAAGAAAAAAAGATAAGGAGGGGAAGGAGACACAACCATTAAAAATAGCTACGTCTATATCCAAACATACAACATCAAGGTGCCTACACCTTGCAAACAAACAACCGAGCTGTAAGTGAAAGTAAGGCGTCATCAGCAAGACAGCTTCCTTACGGCTTTCACTGCCTCGTTTGATTCGGTAGACCGATCTACACTTTTAGAGTCGCTTAAACGTAGGGGTGTACCGACTAAGTATGTGAACATACTGTCGGCGCTTTATTCCCATACTTCAGCTCAGGTTAGGGTTTGGCGAACTGTCTGACAGTTTCAGCACCAGGAGCGGCGTACGTCAAGGCTGTCCCCTTTCACCATTTTTGTTCAATTTCGTCATAGACGAAATAATGGAGGACTGTCTGCGGCACTCAAATGATGCCGGCGTGGACCTCCTACCTGGTGAAAGACTGACTGATCTTGATTATGCTGACGATAAGGTATTGCTTGTTCGACTAAGAGAATGAGTATTTGCGTCTGTAAGTACTTCGGAATGCGCTTTGCAGCCTCAAAATGCAAAGTGCTTCTGCAAGATTGCTGTTATCACGCAGATTTGAAGTTGTGGAAGTTGTTGACCGGTTTGCATGCCTGGGAAACTGCATCAGCGGCGGTGGCGGAGGTGTAGGGAATGAAATAGAAGCGCGTATTTCCAAGGCTAGGGCGGTGTTCGCTAATCTGAGACACCTATGGCGACAGAGAGGTATTTCTCTGAAGCTTAGGGTCGCGTTTATCAGACAACAGTGAGGGCTGTATTACTTTACGGCAGCGAAACTGGCCGCTCAGGGTAGAGGACGTGAACCGTCTTCAGGTATTTGACCACCGATGTCTGCGTTCAATCGCTCGTATCGGGTGGCACCAGCGAGTAAGCAACGAGGAGGTTAGGAAGCGGGTGTTTGGCACTGATTGTCAAACGAGTTCTTTTGTTCAGTCGCTACATTTGCACAGACTTAGATGGTTAGGTCATGTACTAAGGATGCCAGCTAGTCGTTTGCCACACCGAGCACTGTTTGCCGACGCTGCGGCCGACTGGCGCAAGGTGCGAGGTGGACAGATGATGACCTGGCGTAGACAAATGAAATCGTTTACGAAGGGGTTGGTCACTGTAAATCGGGTTCGTCTTCCAGACTAGGGCCCTCGCGACTCACAGAGTCGGTGGCTGGAGACGTTAGGTGAGATGGCGGCTAATCGAGCTCAGTGGCGTGAATGTTGTCGTTGTTTGGCCGAGTTGTCTGTGAAGTGAGTGCATTTAATGACGCGGGGCAGTGAAAGCCGTAAGGAAGCTGTCTTGCTGATGACGCCTTACTTTCACTTACAGTTTGGTTGTTTGTTTGCAAGGTGTAGGCATCTGGATACTGAATGTTGAATGCAGACGTAGCTATTTTTAGTAGTTAGGTTTGCTACCCTTCTCCTTCTTGTTCTGTTATTATTCCTTTTTCATTGCCAGGCTTTGCTTTTTTCTTCTATGGTTGTATGACAGGGGCTGTATGTACACGATCTAATCATTGCTTAGCACAACATACTGTAGTTAATCATAGTGCATGAGAATCACGTAGACTACATTTTCCTCTTGAAAGCTAGGAGAATGTCTACTCAAACAGATGCGAAACACGAAACTAAATTTTGGAAGCGTGGTGTTTATTAGGTCGTCTTTTTTGGTATCCGCCCAATCTTACGGCTTGAATCTCAGCTGTCTTGTTTGAAATGAGTTAAAACCGAACCACAGGAGCTTTAAGCATACATGGTACACACACCGTACAAAGCAATCAAGACAGCGAATCGAACGAAATGACTGTGTTGTATAACAGGCAGTTTCGTTGTGAGTAGTATACTACTCACAAGCGACATTCGGGAACAAAAGGGCAAGCCCCAACGCCAGGAAGACGACGGACCAGAAGAGACTATTGGAATAGTGTGTACGCGCTATGGGAGAAGTGCCACCAGGGCGAATGACAACGTACTGCCACCCAATGTATGTGAATGCATGTCAGCCGTGCAAATGAGTGTACACGTTTGTGGTCCCATGTTTAACATGACCTGTACGGGAGTTCGTGCAATAAACGAATTTGCAGGCCAAGCGTCTTTGCGGTCACAACAACTAGTAATTTGGCAGGTTTGGGATAACGGGCGACTGTGCACTGACCATAAGTCATTTCTAGTCGGTTCTAGTCTTAGACGTCATGCGCGTCGTTGTTATACTTGGCGCTTTCTTTCTCCGAATCAGGCCTGGTCTCAGATAGACCACATAGCCGTTAGTTATAGGTGGCGGGGTTCCATTCAAGACTGTCGTTCTTATTGGAGCACATACTTGGATTCAGATCATGCGTTGGTACGTTGCCGTTTTGTTCTTACTTTTGCTGGGCAACGACCCCACCGACAGCAACGGTTAGCTGTTGAATAAACTGGCTATGCCGTCGGTTAACAATAAGTACCAGCCTTAGCAGTTTTCACTCCGAAGATCTTAATAGCTGCTGGACTCAGATCTCACAGGCCATTTATGAAGCAGGTACTGTAGCATGTGGCACGGGGTTCGTGGGTTGAACAAACATTGGATCTCGGAGAAATCCCTGGAGTTGTTAGAAGCCAGACGGAACATTCCTCCTGGCAGTTCATATAACAAGTTTAGGAGAGATATCCGTAGGAAGCTGAAACGTAGCCTAAACGCTGATCGTGAGGCTTGGTTAATGGAGAAAGTTAAGGAAATGGAAACCGCTTTTGCTTCAGGGAACACCGGCAAACTCTTCAAGCTTATCCGTGCTACTGGTCCCAGGCGACCGTCTGTCAGTGAAGCTATCAGCGAGGCAGATGGCACACTCATCTATAATAAGTCCAGAAGGTTAGAGCGTTGGGCGGAACACTTTGAGGGTCAATTTAGTTGGCCTCCTGCTTCTATTGTGTTGCCGCCACAAACTTGTGATGTAGCACCCTGGTCGGTAGATTTGGAACCACCCACTGAGACTGAGGTTCGCAATTGCCTTTCGGCTCTTAATCGTAATAGGGCTGCTGGCCCAGATGATCTCGTGCCGGCACTTTTCAAAGAAGGTGGAGAGGCGTTAGTAGAGGCATTGACTCAGTTGTTTCAACTTGTGTGGACGACGGAGACCATCCCTCCGTGCTGGGGTCACTCGATAATAGTTCCCATATTTAAGAAAGGAGCCCGGGGCTCTTGCGAAAACCATAGAGGGATTAGTTTGACCCGTCATTTCAAGGGTTCTAGCATCAATTATACTTCGTCGACTCACTGCAGTTCGGGAGGTAAACATTAGGGAAGAACAGGCAGGGTTTCTCCCTGATCGAAGATGCATTGATCCGCATCTCACTTTGAACTACTTAAGCGTGCCTGTAGCAACTCGTCAAGTTCGAACTTTTTCCATGGGTTCTCCATATCCTCGTCATTCACCCATTCAAAGTTGGATTGACTACGCTTGCTAGATAAAAAGTTAGAAACTCCTGTGGAAGCTACGGTCATGCGGCCTAATGCGTCAGATATATGCAATGTTGCTGGTCGACGATATTTGCGGAATATCGCTTTGCTCATTCGCAATGGTCTTTTTGGACTTGAAAGCTGCTTTCGATTCAGTTGCTCGTAACGTTCTCTGGAACTGTCTTCTTCGCAAGGTACCAGGGAAATACGTGAATCTGTTGAGATCACTGTATGCTCACTCTGCAAGCAGGGTGAGGGTTTATGGACAGCTGTCTCGGGCGTTCATCACTTCTAGTGGTGTTCGTCAAGGGTGTCCGATTTCCCCCTTCCTGTTCAATTTTGTCATGGACGACATTCTGGAGGGTGCGCTTGAGGAGTCCAGTGAACTTGGTGTTGAGCTTCTTCCTGGCGCTCGGTTGACCGATCTGGAGTATGCGGACGACATTGTCTTACTTAGCCCCTCTGCCGAAGACATGCAGACCATGCTGAACAAGGTGAGTGACCGGGCTGGTTTGTATGGAATGCGCTTCGCACCTTCAAAGTGCAAAGTGTTACTTCAAGACTGGGGCATTTCCACTCCTACTTTCTTTATTGCAGGTAATCCGCTTGAGACTGTGGACAGTTTCACATACTTGGGTAGCACTATCTCGTCAGCTTGTAATATTGCTGATGAGATATCAACGAGGATAGCAAAGGCACGAGTTGCCTTTGCCAACCTGCGTCATCTGTGGCGTCGAAAAGACGTTCGATTGTCGCTGAAAGGAAGAGTATATAATGCTTGTGTACGTTCTGTTTTGCTCTATGGTTCGGAAACGTGGCCTGTTCGCAAGGAAGATATCAACAAGCTTGCTGTATTTGACCATCGTTGTCTCCGCCAAATAGCCCACATTAAGTGGACTGATCGCGTGAGCAATACGGCAGTTCGCCGGCGCGTATTCCGGAACGCTCGGGATGCGCGATCAATTGGTCAACTACTCACGTTGCACAGCCTGCGATGGTTAGGTCACGTACTCCGTATGTCAGCTGAGCGTTTACCGTACCGGGCATTATATACTGAGACCACCAACAGTTGGGTGAAACCACATGGTGGTCAAGCAACAACGTGGTCACGAAATATGAAACCCTGACTGCTCCACTGAGTAAAGTGGGTAGGTGTCGCCTGCCTGGATGGGGTCCTCGTGATCACGTTACGAGCAACTGAATCGAAAGCAGCTTTCAGGTCCAAAAAGACCACGACCGTCGGCTGCCTATAAGAGTGTCGATGTTCCAAGATCCGTCGCAAGGTAAAAATGTGGTCAACGCACCCTCGACCGGATCGGAATCCTGCCTGTTCTTCACGTATCTGACTTTCTCTGGGTTTAGTGAGCCGACGTAAAATGAGGCCAGTGAGTAACTTGGAAGCAACAGATACCAAACTGATGCCTCTGTGGTTGTCACATAGACTTCGGGCCCCCTTTTTGAAAACGGGAATTACTGTTGACAAGCACCAATCGCGAGGTACCTCTTCAGTCTCCCAAATCGTCTGGAGGAGTTTAGTCAGTTCTGATATTAACCTTTCCCCGCCATCCTTGAACAGAGGAAGGAGGGAGGAGGTCTGGTCCAGGAGCCTTGTTACGCTTCAATAATTTGAGCTCTAGGACCACTTCTGCTTCCGACGGAGGGCCGTCTGGAACGCAATAACTGACCATTCGGGTCCCGTCGTCCACATAATCTGGTTGAGGCCAACTGAACTGTTCTTCAAAATGTTCAGCCCACCTGTCAAGTCGACGCGATTGATTGGTGATAAGAGTTGTGTTTCGCCGTGATAAACATAGAGTTAGGCAACCGGCGTATAACAAACAATCCGGACGAGTTCTTTCCATGCATATTAGGCTTCTCCCGCGATATGCTGAACCCTGTTAGCCGTTTCCTAACAGGTTCAGCAACTTATCGTTTTGAATTTGCTGGACATGCAATTCTTACAGAAACATATCCGTCCAAGAAAATACGCTCGAACAACTGTTCTCTTGTTTGAGGGTATAACAGTTGGTTTGACAACAAGTCATCAGTTCCTCTTCGAGACACATGGCATGCTGTGTGTAAGTCACAGTTGCCAGAGTCTCTCTTGTAAGACTTGTGAATGCAACGATTTTTCGAGTACACACAGGGACTGTTATCCGTGTTACCCTCACGCCCGTTAGGTGACCTAACTGCTTGGTGATAAGTGAACCATATTTTTCCACCATATGGTCTCACTGTACACGCACGAGAGACTAGTACAACAGAGCGCCGGCATGAGGAGAAAGAGAGACTTCCGCATTTCTCAGATAAAGGTGCCTCAGTCTCTTCGCGACATGTTCGACCAATTAGTGTTCAGTACTTTGCGCAAGCTTTATCAACTTGTGTTTAAGTCTCCTTTAGTTAGAGCCTGTTGTGTGCTCTATTGCGACGTTGCACTTACTATTCGGTCGTCCTTGTTTTTTTGCAACGCACCCACTCAACCTATACACGTGATGAAGGATCGGCGGCTGAGCAAATAGTAGAGCAGACTCAACTCTCTCATTGGTGAAACATCGGTTTGGCTAACAGTTTTGCCGCGTATTATGTCTGACTCATTAAAACGAGAACACGTCCTAGGTTATTATTTAGAATGCTAATGTTAAGATTGGTCTACATATTTTTGATTAATTAACTGTGAGGATTGGTTTTAAACTTTAACTAAGTCAGGCTTGCTGCCACTAGCTAAAACATGTTTGGCCAAATTCCACTTCTGAATATAGCTTTTATTTGATCCAGAAGTCAAACCACATAACGTGAAGACGGTCGTCCATCAATATCATCTAGATATCAGGTGGGATCACACGCGAATAGCTTGTTCATAAGGTTTAATCGAACGTGATGGAACTCCAGTTCTGTCGGTCAATTGAAGTGCGAAGAGGGTCTTGCGGAAATATGAAACCCTGAAGGACAGTAACCTCCCAACATATGTTCAATCTCTTCATACCTGCTGCGATTTGTTTCCCAGTGTTTCGTTGAGGATCTCTCTACCCATCTTGACTCGTAACTTGTTAGTTTTTTCTGTTTCTTTTTTTACACCATCACTTCCTGTTAACTCTGACAGCAGTCACGAGTAATACCCCTCTGATCATTTTAGAGTTTTCTTCTCTCTTTGATTTGTCCTTTTATGACAACGCCTTATTTAACCTAAAGTCGACATTGCGTGCCACAGTTGAGACATTCCATGTGTTCTAAGATTTGAACATCATACCATGTTGAGAATCGAGCAGACCCTTCAGCTATATTCGGATAGACCTTCCAGAAACGGCCTATCTACGAGAAGAAACACTAACTTCTGAGTTTCGAACTGTCCATTAGAAGGAGCTCGCAGATGGCGTGTAATAATCCTTACCGCGGCGATACGTAAGAACTCCGGCCACGCTTTCAGGAGGCCACTGTGTTCACCACTGCACCATTCATCTCACATTAGACACGACCGAATTATCATATGTGAACGCTCACAAACCACCTTTCACTGTGAGGGTAATGATCAAGGTGCCCGATCATGCTCGACAGGAACAGTAACCTGTCCTGTTAATTCAGTCGATAACCGCCGCCGATATGGGACCCGCCGAATACAGGTCGCGAAAGTCCTCCGAATTCAATTAAACTGCTCAGGCGTATCAGATTTATGGTTACATGAATAAGTAGCGAGGGATTTTGGTTTAATCTTTTAAGTCAGCATGCACTTCACATATGAGTCGCAAAGCAGCCTTCCGATTCCAGATGAAAGCTTTCAAACCGTACGGCGCTCCTTTGCGAGAAAGAAGCACTCAACTCCGTTGTCGGCTTTCAGTTTAGAGCATCGCGTTCAGTAGGCGCATACCCTTGTCACGCCGTCCGGGTCTACTGCAGCTGTTGTTTCTTTTTGTTTGTTACCAAGCCAGTCCTGTATAATACTGCTGCACAGCGCGCCAGACACTCGATGCACTATATCGTGTGTCGTCTGCGAGAGCGCCCGTGAACTCTCTCGTCTTTGTTCCTACATTTTCTACTCCTGGCTTCAACTTCGTTCCAAAGGCTCTGAAGAGCTGGGACTATACCCTAAATCTATTCTCATGGCAGAAGCAAAGCAATCGAACGCAATATTAGCTCGAGAGTGAGTTAGTTCCATATCGCAATCTTAATGATCAGATTCGGTAGCATCTGAACGATAGACATCCTTTGACAACCTTTGGTCTGCTGTTCTTTGAGATATGCTTCTTTCCCGCGAGATAAGATTCGGTAGAATATCAATAACTTCGCCAACATCGAGTTAAGACCGCGTTCAGCGGATTCGAATGTTACCATATGCTGCACAGTAAGTTATTGTTCATCTTGTGCTTTCCACGCCATGTAACTAATAAGATCCGGCTGTTACGTATGGCGAGAGTATATTCACAAAGTTCAATTTAACCTATATTGAATTACCTTACTACATGCTATTCAGCCGTGAAAGTTTTTCTCCAGTAACCTATCGGGGCAGTTGGAAATCGGAGGATATTCTCCGCTGGATCGCAGAATTCACTGGCCTCGGTCTAGCTTTACCGGGTTGTGTTGCATCATTGGATACATTGGCTCATCAAGCAAGAACGGCGAGTCCGGAGCAGTTGATGAACGAAATTCTTCCCCAAATCAAGCACATTGTTGCCTTACGACATTACGTTTCATCAGAGTTCGCTCAATACTATAGAACAGTAGCAGAAAAGCTTGTTTCTCAAGGTCCTTCTTTCCTCGCTTATGAATCCGTACGTTTACGAAAATTGGTCGATAGCGAAGTTTCAGATTGGCAGAAGAGCAACATTAAAAAACGCTTGAATATTCTCACACAATTCATGCAACCAACTGCGAGTTCTGTTGTTCGGAAAACTGAGTTATAACTGGTTTTTCCTACTCTTCTAATCTTTCTCTGAACACTACCAGACGGGTTACACAAAGACCACATTTACGGATACTTTCAGTGCATTTTGCTTCTTTGTATTTTTGTTTAATCAAAGTAAAAAAAACCCATCGCTTAAGTGTTTTTGCCGTTGAACAAAAAGGCTTTGGTTTTCTGTCTCCTTCGTCACTCATGAAATCAGCTTCTCGTATAGCAGTGTTAAAGGCATTCCTTAATGGGGTTGCGATAAATGTCAGAACAGTTAATATTATTGCTTTCAACTTGAGATCATCTCAACGTCAATTTCATTGTGATTTCACTCGAAGCACCAGTACTCTGTTATTGGTTGAATGATGTTTGTTGGTACGCACTCCTAAACCAAGCGATTTTACCTTATGTTTTTGTTCATCGAATAGATGTGGATCGTACGTGTTCTTCATTCAGCGACAGCGAAGGATGGTGATATCTACCACATTCGGGTTGTATGTATGGCTTGATCTTTGTAGTTGTACATCTCAAGGTTGCTGGTAGGGAATCGACCTTCGTTATCAGGTCAGCTGCGTACCAAATGGTCTTTTATTAGGCGTTGTTTCTATTAAAGCGTATGATATCTATGGCCATCATTCGGATTTCCTGTTTTCAAGAAACAAATGAGCTGTTTGACGCCATTATGACGTACACCGGTTTTCCCAACAAAGTACTGTCAACTTGCTTAATCTATACGACTTACGGAACTTCCATCGAACAACGACACTCTCCAGTCGAGGTTATCTCAGCCAACTTCCACAGGACGACTGTTCGGTCGACGGCATCCTAGTCCTGTTACAGTGGTCGCAGCCAGAACAAATATGATCAGATATGTCACCACAAGTAGTTTGGGCTGTACCATCTGTGGTTCCACTCACACGTCCTGTATCCCATACCGGAGAAACAAAGGCAAGATACGAATGAGCATTGTAAGATATCGCCCACAGCCTCCAACCAGGACGCGCTGTAGGCGTGCGCGACAGTGTTATCAACTGCGGGAACATCCTGTAGATGTAAGATCAGAGGCTCCAATGGAAATGTCTCAATCCAACAAGGGAGGAGGTTTATTCGATGCCACTCTTGTTGTATAGTTACATTTTTGAATAAGCGTTTGCTAGCTGCTTTGATTAGCCAAACTAATAACTGTCTACTTCGTCTGCTCCACAATCCCACAATACTACTGTTATATGAAACGTCTCCGTTGTCACAAATGATGCGCGTTGTGGGTTTTCGGTACATATCACATGGTTTTCATCGGTTCCAGTAAAATTTTATAGTCTAGTTTGCTCGTTGGTTTCCACCGCATGCCTGTGCCGAGTGTAATTTCGGTGTGATGGTTGCAATGCTGCGTAAGAGAATTTTTATCCGTGCAGCCTATTTGTTTGAATAGCAACTGTTTCGTGTTACTGTGCCCAGTAGTATTCTTGAGGTCGTTATTATCTTGCAGTACAGCTAACTATCGATAGACGGCCGTTTTAAGCGAGCAATTCACAGTGATACTGAAGTTAAAATTTATGGCACAAGCCTTTCCTTATTCTAATCCTCCTGTCCATATTTCGGTCTCATTAGTACATCCAGACGGTTGATCTTCCAGTGAGTCACGTTAGCTGTATGTGGGAGTGCAATTTCAAGCGTTCATGGGGTCATTGCGAAGTCACGAATTGGTTTAACAGTTCATCGATCGTAAAATAAACCTTATCCTAAGAGAATGACAATGACTGTACACGCATAGTCAGACAGTGTGCCAGCCGGTCCAGTGGGAAATTGGTTATACGTTGATCGCCATATTACTTACTACGCGACTTATAAGTTTTGCAAAGTGGCAAAATGAACGATTCTCGAAAGAGGTCATTGTCTTAAAGCCTGAATGCCTGAAAGCCTCTAAGTTTTGTCGCCAGTTCCTCATTATTGTATGGATAGTTTCATTCAATTTGCTGGTCATTATTGATTTTCTGGTCCAGGTGGTTCAGCTACGGTGGATTGGTGCGTTTGTGATTTT
The DNA here is from genome assembly GCA_014220965.1 of Paragonimus kellicotti. Taxonomy (NCBI): domain Eukaryota; kingdom Metazoa; phylum Platyhelminthes; class Trematoda; order Plagiorchiida; family Troglotrematidae; genus Paragonimus; species Paragonimus kellicotti. The sequence continues at coordinate 16,033 of LOND01004024.1, forward strand.
ATCGGCAGACTATACACATTCGTTGTTGTGTTGCGTGGGTGTTAATACCAGACTAGGAGGTATAAATTCATGTATGCTCTCACACTGTTTTGATTTCGCCCATTTGGTCGGATTATGTCAAGTGATGATAAGCTGTGATAGACCAGTAGTGGCAGGTCATTGTTAGTCGGAGAGGATCAAAGACCGTGAATCCTAGTATAGTTTCTTCAGCAGAATCATTGACCACGTTTGTGAGTACCATTGCTTACCTGTCTTTGAGGCCTGATTTCAGCGTTATGAAAATGTATCAAACTAAGGCGCAGCAAGTTCGGATACTTATACCAAAACATTGTTACGAAAGTTTGGCACAACAGAATGCGTGCGGTATCTCAATTACATTTTGCTTGCAAACGTTCTGAATCGCTACCGTTAACTCGGCTTTTGGGCAGACGGTCGTCGTCTAACTCCTGGTTCCGGTGTATAAAATCAGCTAAGTATATGTATAAGTATATTTCCAAATTCATCGATATGGTTGATCGCGAATACAATGAGTTCGGTTCGAAACTATTTTTTATATGTGGACTTGAGTCGTCATTCGGTGTGTATTCAATATCATTTTGGGTCATTGGGACAAAACTCAGATATGACACCACATGCGGTGGCGGGTGTGTCACCGTTTAGCAAATATGAACCTCTACACTAGAGTGCTTGCAAACAAGAATACTAGTGGAGTGATAGAATAAAATTTGTGCTATCAAAATACTCAGATCTGTCCAGTCTGCAAAAGCCTTGGCATTACCACATGCTTATGTTGGCACTGTAACGGACAGCCTTCTGCGGAGCTTTTTCCGAAATCGTCAACAATCCGGAAAGTCGGAACACAGAGAGAAGTGCGCTTGTACTTAAACGATTTTGGCAATCCACATAACTAACAGATGGCCTCACTATAGTATATTCTAGGATTGTTTGAGTGTAGCACTTTGGACCACAGTGAGTATTCGGATATTATATTGAACAGTATGGCCGTACGCTTGCCTCCTCAGGTATCACACTCATCTGTGGAAAAAATCACGGTACGATAGACAGTCCCGATTACAGACAAACCCGTTATCTGGCACAGAACGTCTCGTCATTTTTGAGACAACTAATCTATAGGTTTCAACCAGACGTTATGAATGTTATTGGTTTTTCGTACTCAGCCCGAAATTAGGCCCATGTTTATTAGGTTTAGAATGGCCTGAAAACCATGATTAGATGGTTGTGCGACTTTAACGTCAGGCCTGAAACAAGTTCGACAAAGAAGTGATATCAGAATTACAGTCGTACTCGTTCTGCACAAATAGAAATTAACTTGTACTTTTTTATATTCGAGACCAGTCTTCTGCTCTGAAGGACCGTGCTCAGCTTCGGGTTCATTACAGACCTGACTAAAACGGTTAGGAGCGGTCGGCTATGTAAACTATTTAACTGTGGCTTCCCATATAGTGATCATCAAAAGACAACTGACTTTTTGTGTTTGTGTGATGACTTCTCACTTGGCTTGAATTCGACTTTAGAGACTCACCACTATCCATTACCTGCCCCCCTTCCCCCCGAGGATCTGTGTACAAGAATAAGAGCAGGCAATGTTTTCTAAAAACGATCTTTCAAATACATTTACAGGTGGAAATTGATGAAAACAGTTTTTGACCATCAGCACTTCATGGTTTGTATCGGTGTAGCTGCTTATAATTCTGTGTGGAATACAGTCTGGCAATTTGTTGACAAATTATCGATAGTAGGCTCTGTAGTTTTACATGCACTTTGGCTCACTTAGACAGTGTTAATACCATCGTCGGAGATCGACAGTCGTATCTTGTTTCACTGCTCAAGCGCATTGAGAAAAGTGGACAGTCGTAAATTTAGTTGATGCAATTGAAACACCACTAGTGTTTGATTGAGTGTATCGCATTCTTGATACAATCGAGCAACACGCCCACTACTCGAAGACACATGTTTCCGAACGTTTAGACGTGGAAACTCGGTCGTGTTTGATGTAATGTACGTGGTGCAGTGTCCTCTAATGAGACTGTGCGTGGATTTGAACACTATATGTGCACCAGTGATGAGCCATAATCAGTTGGTGAAACTTAAACGGCCGGCTGGACTGTCGGGTCAAGCTGCTAGGGCTTCTTTGGTGACGATCGGATCGAACTTCGTACGACCCCCTCGTGCCGCATTCAGCCTCGTCTTGCTCTTCGTAAGCGTCCATATGGCAGACCGCTTCATCAGTGTTCCCGAAATCCCCTAAAATGTTCCCTACGGTTGTTGCCAGGGCGGTTTCGTTTTTCAGTATTTTTTATCCCGACACTAGTATCCGTAGCACTGTTGACACCAAGGATAGCTGATTACAGAACCTGATAAATACCTCGCGCAATTTCACCATCGTGGACGAGAGCGCGCATTGACTGTTTTTGTACACATCCAATTGATTACTACTGAGTTAGGTGTTTATTCTGGTTCCAGAGCTCCTTCGGTTTTCCATGCGCAGGGCGAATTATAAGTTGGCCTCTGTCACGCGCGAATCAATGCAGCGGCGCTCAGCGTACGCCTTCAGTCAATCTACCGCTCGTCGATGTTATGGGCTGTTCGTTACAAGCAGGATCGAATACGTTCTCTTACTCCAGTTTTCCGATGGTTCGGAAATGTGGCTTAATATGTTTCGTGCACACGAAGTTCGATAAATCAGAATTACGGCCAGGTAGAAACGAGAGTTCCACATTTATAATTGTAGTTTAGATTCATACAGTGTTATTCGGGTGTCATATCCCGATCATATGCATCTGGCGATCTTTGATGCGAAAAGATGCATTCGAGATCACACAGGTAACCTATTACAACGACGTGATCATGTTACTAGGACACAACCTCGAATTTCTGTTAAGGAGGTCGTCGAGTTTGCAGCTTTCTGGCGCGGTGCCTCGTCCTGTGTTAGGAAAAACAGTCACGGGACCGAATGGTG
>LOND01004024.1:24503-40623 GCA_014220965.1 Paragonimus kellicotti
GTGGTCGGCAGCCAGAACAAATATGATCAGATATGTCACCACAAGTAGTTTGGGCTGTACCATCTGTGGTTCCACTCACACGTCCTGTATCCCATACCGGAGAAACAAAGGCAAGATACGAATGAGCATTGTAAGATATCGCCCACAGCCTCCAACCAGGACGCGCTGTAGGCGTGCGCGACAGTGTTATCAACTGCGGGAACATCCTGTAGATGTAAGATCAGAGGCTCCAATGGAAATGTCTCAATCCAACAAGGGAGGAGGTTTATTCGATGCCACTCTTGTTGTATAGTTACATTTTTGAATAAGCGTTTGCTAGCTGCTTTGATTAGCCAAACTAATAACTGTCTACTTCGTCTGCTCCACAATCCCACAATACTACTGTTATATGAAACGTCTCCGTTGTCACAAATGATGCGCGTTGTGGGTTTTCGGTACATATCACATGGTTTTCATCGGTTCCAGTAAAATTTTATAGTCTAGTTTGCTCGTTGGTTTCCACCGCATGCCTGTGCCGAGTGTAATTTCGGTGTGATGGTTGCAATGCTGCGTAAGAGAATTTTATATCCGTGCAGCCTATTTGTTTGAATAGGCAACTGTTTCGTGTTACTGTGCCCAGTAGTATTCTTGAGGTCGTTATTATCTTGCAGTACAGCTAACTATCGATAGACGGCCGTTTTAAGCGAGCAATTCACAGTGATACTGAAGTTAAAATTTATGGCACAAGCCTTTCCTTATTCTAATCCTCCTGTCCATATTTCGGTCTCATTAGTACATCCAGACGGTTGATCTTCCAGTGAGTCACGTTAGCTGTATGTGGGAGTGCAATTTCAAGCGTTCATGGGGTCATTGCGAAGTCACGAATTGGTTTAACAGTTCATCGATCGTAAAATAAACCTTATCCTAAGAGAATGGACATGACTGTACACGGCATAGTCAGACAGTGTGCCAGCCGGTCCAGTGGGGAACAATTGGTTATACGGTTGATCGCCCATATTGTGTTGGTGGAATTAGTCAGCCCGGAGGGTGAGAGTATTCCAACACTTGGCGGAATACCTCAACGCGGAAGGGAGGTCCGTCCAAAAGACCATAGCGAGCAGATCGAGGACAACGTGGGCAACCGAATGAGTCATCACTCGACTGGATCGGACCAACGGGCGAGGCACGGCAGGCAAAATAAGACGGATGGCCTGAATCGGGGGCGCCGTTATTCCAACACTCAAGGGAATATCTCGACACGGTCGCGGAATACGGTCAAAACCCACAGTGGATAGATTGCCGACAACACGAGCGACCGGACGAGCTATCGCTCAACAGGATCGGATTAACGGGCGAGGAGTGACAGGCGAAAAACCCCCCGGTAGAAGGCGCCGATCACACACGTAAACCGGGCAGAAGTGGCAACGACGCACGTGGAACGAAACCTGTGACCGTGTTGTGGACTGGATTGATGACTCATAAACGCGAGCGCGTGCATAGCGTGGTAACTAGCGTGTTGGACAATAAAGATTGTGCTTTATTGGACGCCTTCTCGCTACACTGGTGCCGTGCCCTGAACACAACGCAATGAAGTTGCCATGGCCAAGCCAATTTGGGGACGGAGACGTGGAAGAGTGGCTGTCGGAATTTGAGGCAATTGCAGCGTGCAACGGATTGAAAAGCGAGGCACAACTTTTGACAGCATTGGGAACACTGCTCACCGGACGGGCAAAAGCTGTCTATGCCTTGTGCAAACAAATGAAGACCGCAATATCGTATCAAGAGACACGGGCGGCACTGATTCAAGAATTTACAAAGGAACAAGACCGACAACGGGCAATGGATCGTTTTTATGGTGCCGGATTTTGCGATACTCAAGACCCCCTTGTTCATTATCAGCACTTATTGCGACAATTGACGTTGGGTTTACCGGAGGCAGATGAGAAAACGAAGGATAGATTGGTGAGGGAGCGGTTTATCAAAAGTTTACCGCCGGAGCTGCAGGATAGAGTTAGGATGGCTGAATCTTGTGGGGTCACGGACATGGAACGACTGGTCGGAATTGCACAGCGTCTACCCGTACAGATGCGAGTCGGACGGTTGGAAGGGTCACAGGAGCTTGAAGAGAAAGTGGAGCAGTTGACGCAGGCAATGGAAGGCTTGAAGATGAACGTGCAATCAAGAGAACGCCAAGTCAGACGAGTACGTGAGCAACCTCACCGTAATCGTTGTTTTGTTTGTAATGGGGTGGGACACTTTGCCCGCCAGTGCCCTAACAGACGTTTTCATCCTTGTTTTTCGGTGGTCAGACTGGTTATCTGGACAGGCGCCGTTCTCACGGGGATAAAGGGTCTGGATACGTCAGGTGGAACAAAAAAGATGTGCGATAATAGATACGGCGGCGGGGCTCGTTTACAGAGTGAAAGTACGAGGATTGCCCGTTAGTCCGGTTGGATTGGTCATGGATATTTACGGTTCGGAGGACGGCGTTCAAAGGCACTGGGGACTCATGACTCGTTGAAGAATATACATACGTAGGGTGGTATCAGGCTGCGCCACGCAACGTTAGTAATTGACAATGTGAAAGAAACGATAATAGGCGCTGATTTGCTACGTCGACTGAAAGCAAACATAGACCTGGAGAGCAACGAGTTGCGTGTTGATGGCGATGTCGTAAAGCTCCACCGTGAAGAGACAACGAGCGAGTTGGCGACTCGGATAGAGCAGCGCCTCGGTGAAATCCCTGCCAGAGTGCCCGATCCCTGCCATCAGGCAATGTGTTAATGAGTTTGCTGAACTGTTTACTGACGCGGATGATCAATATGGATTTTGTACATGGATGGAACATTCGATTGACCTACAGCCGAATGGGGAATGCAGACCGGTGTACCGTAGAATACCGTTCAAGTGTTGATTCCCGGAAGTGGAAGCAGCTTAAAGGAGATTGTTGGAGAAGGGATAATTCCACACGAACAGTCAGTCCATTCATCGTCGTCACCAGTGCTGTGTGTCATTGACTTGGATCTAAGGCGTCGACTACTCGATTTGTAGTCGAGATTTCAGAGAGCTGGAAGCCGTAGTGCGACTCAAAGCACGCCCGTTTTCCCGATGCCTCCAGTATGGAGGAGATACTTCTGCGCACTTTGCACTCGTAAGCTAGGAGTCTAGTCCTCTAGAACCTACGTTCCGGTTACTGGCAACTACCAATGGCACCGAAGGACAGAGCGAAGACTGTCTTTTGTGTGAACGGGCAGCAGTACGAGTTCCTCAGGATGCCGTTTGGTCTGTGCAATGCTCCAGCTATCGCTGTCAGAACGCCTCTTACTTCGCTCATTCGCTGGATTGGACTCATGAAGGAGTAACGGTATCGTTTGACGAAGTACACTATGCTTTGTACTTCTCAACGAACTTCTGTATCCGGAAACCACAACTGAGATGCACAGATCTCGCCGCGCTATTTGAATCAGCCTTAGTGCACGCACCTACGTGCCGCTCCGATAAATCTGTACGGTCACAGTAATAGATGAGTTGCAGAGTTGAGTCGATTTACAATCGTATTTTGCTTGGGGACACCGGTTGGTAATGGGGAAAAATTCCAACCACTTTTGCTCGGAGAACGGTTAAGCAGTCGATCGAAGAATACGTGTTCGCACATACACCTCAGGAGTCGTATAATCTGCGCGCCACTGACGCACGGCTTTCGCTCTGGGAATTGTGCGGTTACGATCTCGAAATTCTACGCCAGGGTTTTCTGCCAGGAAAAGTGCATATCCACGTGTTCAGCTGCTGGACTGGCTAAGGTTATACCGGAAAATTTGTAAGTTAGGAAATGAGTAGACTTGGATGGTGGTGGCGAATTTCTAACGAACGTTCTCAAGACAGGATGTACCGCAATTTCGACGTGGTCGCATAGATCCGATTTTCCCAACCGATTGATGAGCCATTCACGCTCTTGGGTCAAAGTATAATTCAGAAGTGATTATCGAATCGAGGCAGTTCTTTCACAACGCTCGGGACAATGGAGAGTGCAGCGCCGAGTACTGACAGCATGAGAGAAAGTATATCCACCACGGCGAGAAGACCATGTTCCTAAGCTTAGCGTCTGCGCCTGGAGAAGTGGTAGGACCTATTTGGACGACAGCGCGCAGACTGTTTTTGTACACATCCAATTGATTACTACTGAGTTAGGTGTTTATTCTGGTTCCAGAGCTCCTTCGGTTTTCCATGCGCAGGGCGAATTATAAGTTGGCCTCTGTCACGCGCGAATCAATGCAGCGGCGCTCAACGTACGCCTTCAGTCAATCTACCGCTCGTCGATGTTATGGGCTGTTCGTTACAAGCAGGATCGAATACGTTCTCTTACTCCAGTTTTCCGATGGTTCGGAAATGTGGCTTAATATGTTTCGTGCACACGAAGTTCGATAAATCAGAATTACGGCCAGGTAGAAACGAGAGTTCCACATTTATAATTGTAGTTTAGATTCATACAGTGTTATTCGGGTGTCATATCCCGATCATATGCATCTGGCGATCTTTGATGCGAAAAGATGCATTCGAGATCACACAGGTAACCTATTACAACGACGTGATCATGTTACTAGGACACAACCTCGAATTTCTGTTAAGGAGGTCGTCGAGTTTGCAGCTTTCTGGCGCGGTGCCTCGTCCTGTGTTAGGAAAAACAGTCACGGGACCGAATGGTGACCCAATTGATCCTCTCGCTATTAAAAGATGATAACGCTGAACGATTTTTTCACACAGTTCGTAACATCATACTGGTGGAAGGGAGGACATGCAGAAACCCCTTATCACAACAAGTTTTTAGAAACCAACTGACCCCAATGATTGTGCTGATAAAAGATTAGAGTAATGTTATCGCCAAAAAGCCTAGCTCCTCATGGTCAACCGGCGCTTGTTGTTAGCAAGACGCTATGAATCCTACAGTTTTACAACGTGTAACACAACTTTTACATTTGTGCCATCGTTCTGGCCTCATTTGCTTAAAGTCGGTGACGTTCACTTGCGTTAATTGGCCGGTAGTCTATAGTCGAGTGGAACCTTTTGTTCAAAGTTGCAGAGGGTATGAAGTGGTCTCGGAAACGTTCAGTAACTCTGAAATGTACCCTAATTGTGTATTGTCGTAGATACTGGTTCACTCTGATTATGTTGGTCCTCCAGATGGATTCTTGTAGTTACCGTCAGTCGACACGTTTGGGGTAATCAGAAGTATTCTCTATGCAAATGGCGATAAGATTGACAACCAGTTATCTTGCACCGTGATGGTCCATTCACTAATGTTTGACAGTAGATCACAAGTTACTTCAAGATGAATCTATATCAGGTGGGGTATTTGACTCATTTTTACACTTGCTTGTTGCTCACAGTTCATCGGTCAAGTGAAGGTGTTTGCAGACACATTTAGGAGGACCCTACATACATCAGAAAGGGAAGAGTTCAACACCTAATACATCAGTTCCGGCACAGCATTCCTGTGAATATGAATAATTTCGTTTACTTCATTACGACCAGTGCCTATTCGAGCAGATCCAGTTGAAATGGTGGAATGCGGTCCAGTAGGTATCACAGTGCACTCCTTGACTGTTTCCAGCCAGGAGACAAAGTCTGTGTGCAGAGGGCATTCCACACTGGAGAAGTTTGGCTATCCGGTATTATCGTCAGTCTCAAAGATAATACTGCTGGTCTATTTCGAATTAGAAATTCAATTAGGATGCGCACATGGTGGAGCCTAATAATCAGCTACTAAATGACATACTACTGGATACTTATTGATTGACGTCTACGCCCCCGGTATCTATAGTAACTTCAAAACTCTGGAGCGTACCCTTCAGGTCTAGCTTCACGCTGTTGTCAGTCATTCAATTGTGTATAGATTTTAGCAATATCCGGTCAACCGATAAGTGAGTTGTTTTCACTACTTTATTAAAGGTACAGAAATTGTGGTCGTTCCCTCACTGTCGCACGTGCCAGATATGGTTCCATTTAATTACGCTAGTTGGTCTTCTGATTCTACGTTGACAGTTCGAAAGCAGTGGACCGGTACTTTTTTCGCCCTACTGATAAGTGACTTCATCACCTTATTGACAGCATCTGGCTAGAAACATCCAAACCGTGTTACGCTATACGTTGAGCCTAATGAATGGTGCAAAGCATTTCGAAAGGAATGTACTGTGAGATAAAATGAATGATGATCTTGGATAGACGTGCATGTTAACCTTAATCGACAAATAATTCCCCATCTCCTAGCCTTTGAGCTCCCGATACGTTAAGCTATTCGAGACTTTGGAACCCCCAGCATCTATAAGTATCTGCCCAACTAACTTACAGACACGGACGTGAGAGGATAGACATGCGGAATAAACTTGATATAAATTCGAGATTAAAGTCTTAATGGTCTGTATCGATAACCTTCTCTTAGTCAAGCTGACGTCAAGTGTACTGTAATGCCCGAATCCAGATTACACTAGCTATGTCGAGAGTTAGATTCTGACAAACCATGATCTGCACAAAATATTCACAAACGGTCATGTGCCTGACTAGATAGTGCTGTGGTCCGAGCTTTTGTTCATCGCCACATTGATAAGGACTGTATTAGAAGAGTTTAGTAAAGGGATGATGGAAACACGAAATTGTATATGATTAAACGGATGAGATAACAACGTTGTAGATCCCTGTATGCTATTAGCTGCAACACTCTGTCTTGTATGGTAATGTTTCTAACCGGCGATTCGAATGAGCATGAAGCATCCAACGGGGTAGGCCACTTCACTCAACAAAGTGGCCAGGGATTTCGTATTCTGTGTGTATGCCATTGCCTGACCACCTATTAATTTTATCTAACTGTTGGCGGTTTTGGTTACCAATGTTCAGCGCAGCAAGCGCTCAACTGTTACACGAATCAAATAACCAAACTACCACAATGTGCGTTTTTACTGTTTGACTGATTGGTCGCCTATTCAGAGATATTTGGAATACGTTTTGATGAACAGATGGGTTGTTCACTTTATCATCCTCTGATCTGGGTTAATGACCGAAGAAAACGACAGACAACAACAGCCATACTGAATTAGCATTTATATTACTAACAGTCCAGATTAGTTAGTATCAAAGAGCAAAATTGATAACACACAAGATAATTATGACCAGCCTTTCATTATCAATAACAACCGGGGTGTCTTTTCGACACTATAGATTTTTGTTATTCTGGTCGGTAAACCTCAGTAATGTCACAGATGGATGAACTAGCGTACTAAGTAAGCCAAACGCCTCGCCATCTTACGCGGACTCCCCGTAATAGAGAAAGTGAGAGTGAGAACGCCCCAGTTCTGGACTAGCACTTTACAGTTCGAAGGTGCAAGGTATATTGTACACATATCAGTTCTTTGTAAATCATTTTATTCATGAAGGTCTGCGTGTCTTCGACTGAGAGGCTAAGGAAATGAGTGTTCTCTGCATACCTTATGTGTCGTGTTGGTACATCGAAAGGAAGATGTACAAATCAAGCATCATGAGGTTTTTTGGACTTTACTTTCCAGAATTGTCATAGTAAGGGACACTTTGTCTCTTTTCTCCGACGTTGCACAGTTTGTCTACACAGATACAGTATACCGCATAGCTATTTGCAAAGAAAAACTGTGCGTAAGAACGCCACAGTCCATCGGAAATAGTATTCTGTTTACATTATCAAGGCTCTATCAATCAAAACAGTTTATGAGATTCTGCATGTGAGTGACAAAGTTGCTGAAATGGATATACTGCTCATTCCAGGTCTCTTTCCCATAAAACCTCGCGTTGAACTGATTACTCAGCACGGAGCCGGTTGAGTACACATCCAGAGGAGGCTAGTTCATCGTTACGTTCAGCTTCTAGTGTAAGTTTTATGTTCTTGTGGACCGAGTTGAAAATGGTTAAGATATCCGTTGGGTTGAAGACATTTTCCCCGACATACACATATAAATAATCAAGTCCACATGTTCGTTAAATATAAAGCACTGCATCCAATGAATGGCTCTTTCTCACGCTAGTCGTTTTCAAGCCTTCGCCAATAGAAGCTATTCTAAGCAACAAACAAACTGGTCCCAGTGGGATCCACATTGACTACATATCCATTTGATCGATATAGTCCCGTTAGAATTATAAATAGGGTTGTTGTGGGTACAAAAGTGAAAAGCTGTTTCAGTTCTGTTGAGGGTAACTAAAGACATCAGATGTTTGGCCACTTAATATTAAAATTCACCATAAATAGTAGTCTATTATCTCTTTCAGTGGGGCATTTGTAAAAAAAGGGAAAACATTTGTTGTCCCGTTAAGTTGAGTCCGTTGATTGCGTTAACGAATTCAAAAGAGTCCCGTAGGCTATGCTTTGACCACTTCTGTCTGACAGGTTCAAGGAGATGAGATAACCATTTACCAAGAGAATGATATGGTAAGTTGTATATGTCTAGAATAGGTCAAAAAAGAGGCATATCTGCTCTATGAACTTTCGGTAATCCATAAAGCATGGGAATTGTTGTTTCAGTGAGTCGGATACGTTCGAGAGTTGGAGAGTCAATTGCCTCGTTTTGTCTCGTAGAACGTAGCACTTCCGATAGCGCCTTCTGTTTATCTTTCTCACTCCTACCTTTTCGAATTTTCTTTTATCATCTAATATGATTTGCATTCTTTCTACATAATCTAGCCTATTGAGTAGAACAATTCAAGCACATTTATCCGGCTTGGTGTGAACAATGTTTTCATTTCCCTTCAGAGTTTCAACTGCTGAGACGTGTTTTTTTGTTAAGAGGTGTTTCGAGATTGGATTACTTTGTTGGTATTGATAACAGCGGTTAACGAGTGTAGACTTCAGTCACAATGAAGTATTTTAAACTTCGAGTTCGATATAGCATCACTCAACGTTCACAATAAATGTTACTTTTTTCCGTTTCACCCTGACAACAATGTTTCATATAAATTTTATTTATTTGATTTGACGATGGATAACCGAAAGCGAGCTTGTTTGTTACACCGTTTTTTCCTGAAGACAGAAGGAATTCATGTATTGAGAAATACGCACAATCATTTAATCTCGGTAACCAGGTGCCGGAACAAAGTTCTTTAATCACATATATCGTGGTACTACAATAACAGTCTGATACAATATGTGCTGATTCTAACGGGTTGTAACAAATTTAGACTGAGTTCATGAGTTAATGCCTTCTGTACACGTAACCGTTTTTGTCGTCTAGCCAAGTTGGTCTCTGCTTGGTCGGGATCGGAATTGAGGAGAAACACGTTGAAGGAGCTAGTTTTGTCGGTGTTATACTTGCTCATTAGGAGATATTTCGCGATCGATGATTTCGAGTACCTGTTTTTATTACGCTCCTGGCTGGTTGTTTGTAGCGTTCACTGTCAGCCTTTTCAACAATCCGATGACAAGGTCGTCGCTGTGCTCCAATAGTGTATGCGTCTTTTCAGTTGCAAGTAAACAGAAATTAGAGGGGATAGACGAATTCCATGTGACACTGGTATATGTAACAGGTAAACGAGTCAATTTACCAGAGCATATTGGCTAACTCTAAAGCAAGCAAAAACCCACGTTACCGGTTTTTCACACGTAAACGTAGGTAGTATTATCTGGTAGACGCACTAAAAGTGGACAACGACAGGTTTTGTGTTATAAAATCACATAATATACTTCGACTAAGTCAACACACCTGGAATGGATATGCTGAGCGGTCGATGATGTGGATTATCTCATTCGCTGCTGTGTTTGTTCAATCGACTGTCACCGATTCGACCGACTACTCGACGAGAGTTCTCCGTGTGCTGATTTAAGCTTGTACATACTGTGCCCCTCCAAGGTTCATGTTAGCTGATAATCAACATGAGCGGCGTAACTGTGACCTGTTCACCGGATTTTTTAAACAATCACTGATGTCCTGTTTTTGCTGTGACTTCTCAGATTGTCTGTCCTCGATTTTATCAATCATTCTGTCAGACAAAATTGCCCGATGATTCACTTTGTTCATTTTTAGGTACGACTTCATTCTCTGAAGAGTTGGATAGATATGTTACCAGTCTGTTGTTAGAAACGCTAATACGGATTCAAACGGAAGCACTCTCTGTAGGATTGAAGTTTGTCGTATCACGAAAGAAAATTGAAGGACTTGGATTGTTTGCCTAGTTGGAAAATCTTTACGATCAACTTCAGCAACATTCTTCAATGTCTGAGGAAAATAAAAATTGGCTGAAGGCAAAATTAGTGGATGTCACCTACCAACATCGTAACTACAAAAAAGCGTCACGTCTATTAACACCGGCACACTTCCAAAGCTTGAAGGAAATAAGACAAAATGAGAACTGATGGTGTTACGTCCGGACAAAGACTCAAAGTTGTGTTGATGGAACAGAACGGAAGTATATGAAGAAACTGTTTGAAATTCTCGATGACACTCAGAAGCTTTTGCCGGACGACACTCCCGACAACGTCCAAGAATTGGAAAAGGAAATCATCCCAGGTTAGAAAAACTGAGGATAAATGGTGTAATACAAGTTGTTGTAACCAATGGGCACGAAAACGAAGCATCTATATGGATTGTCCAAAACCCACAAGCCCAATGTCCCACTTCGGCCAATTATGTCAATGTGCAACGCACCGCAGCACAAGTTAGCCAGTTGGCTAGCTGATCTGCTTGAACCGGTCAGAAAACGTTTCAGTAAGTACAGTCTGAAAGACAGCTTTGAACTTGTGAGTTGTGTAGACGGTTTGCACGTTCGGAACAAACATGTGTTCATTCGATGTAACGTCTCCTTTTCACTAATATTCCACCGTATGAAACGGCCGTTAAAATTTGCGGTTTTATTCTAAGCAGCAATGCTCCTTTTCCTATTCCAGTGTCCGAACTAAAATCACTATTACTGCTGTGCACACAATGTAAAATTCAACTTCCAGACGTTTACTTTCCGGCAAGTGGACGGGGTTGCAATGGGCAGTCCCCTGGGTCCACTCCTAGCTGATTTCTTTATGGCTAAGGTAGAATCTACATTATGTGAAAGCTTGTCAAAGCCAGTACTGTACAAACGTTACGTAGACGACATTCTGGCCATTTTTGAGAATTCAAGTGATTCGAACGCGTTATTTTGGAGTTGAATCACGCACATCCCAACCTCAAGCTAACTAGAGAGAACGAAGTAAACAACTGCCTTCCGTTCTTGGACATTCTAGTTATCCGAAGATCAGATGGCACGATAGGAAGATCTATTTACAGAAAGCCTACCTGGACAGGACAGTATATACATTTTGAAAGCTTCTGTCCAGTGCAATATAAAAGAAGCCTAGTTCGAACGCTTTTTCACAGAGCGCGGAGGCTATGCACAGAAGACAATCTACCACAAGAATTAACACAGATACATTGCAGACCAACGTGTGCCTTTCGTAATTTACCAAGAAATATAACAGTGTCATTACTCCCAAGGATACAGGAAACAACGGTACCAAAGAAGATGGTGTACTTAGAACTCCCGTTTCTAGGTGACGGCTGGTCAACAATGACAAAAAGACGTCTAACAGCTGTTGTATCCAGATCCTATAATGCTGTAAAACTATGCATAATACAGCGAACCAAGGCCTTACCAGTCTCCTCGGCTACGAACAAACAGCCCACGTCTGTCACATCCCATTGTTTATACAAATATTCATGTAGTTGCAGTATGAGCTACATAGGGAGGACAAACCGACAGCTAGCTTCTCGTATCAAGGAACACGTTCCCAAGTGGCTGGAAACACAACTAGAAACGTCCAGGCGCGTGCATAGAGGCCGACGGACGGCACCCAGCGTCATCAATAGCAAAACACTTAATCCAAACAGGACAGAGTCAAGGTTTGTGACGCATTCTCTGTGATTTTTCGAAGCCACCGGAAACGCATCCTCCAGTTTGCTGAGGCTTTGGCTATCAGACGTCATAATCCCCCCTGTGTGTTCAAAAACAATTTGTGTTGACGTTGCGGCTGCCCTGGTAGTCAGCATCCCCATTTGTTTAATCTTCATTTCCGTGTCTGTCTGTCTAATCCCTTAAGCCATTATTCCGCCCTATGGAACCTTATCTTAATGTTTAAAATTAGTTACATGTCCATGTGTGATCAGAATGTACGAAATGTTACTCCGGAGAACATCACATGATTTACGTCTTCTCATCTCTTATTCATTTTGTCAGGTGCTCAGCGTCGCTTTAGCGACAGCTTCTGTATGTCCTATATGTGTAAATAGACTGAAAAACAACGTGAGAGACGATGTTTTGATGTACTTCTGTACACCGATTGTAAGGTTTATTTGACGACAAAACACGACTTCGAGCAGGTGAATGATTAATTGGTTGTCTTGGAGTTTACACACACGGAAATCACCGATTGCTCTGATTGAAGATGTGTTGACTTACAGCAACTGATTGACAGTATATATGTACCTGTTTGCTCCGATTTGATATTCGGGTACGTGAGAATGGTTTGTCACATCCTGTTTTGCAATACCTGTAAAGCTTTAGAAGTGTCTGAAAGATTACACAACCCGTTCATACACACCGGGTGGTACCCGTGCATTTTTCTGATAAAGTGGTGAAGTTCAAACGCAAGGCTGACAATTACAATAGTTCGTATGTCGCGCCAGTAAAATCACGAAATAATTAACTAAAGCGAGAGTTCGCAAGTAAAGTTGAATACGAGTAACGATCAATTAGTGTCGGTAAATTACTAGCAATGGTTTGAAATATATTACAGATCTTGCGTCAATGAATGTGGTGGGTTTTGTGTAGAATGTTGCAAATGTTGACGTGGTAATCTATAGGAAGGAGACATTACGTGGTTCACGTGTATTCGTTTTGTCCAGTGTTTGTTCACCGATTCACAAGAGACCTGGGAATCTTGTGCTCAGTAGCGTGAACGGGTCGCATTGTCCTGTTAGTCCGGGAGGTGCTACTGTGTTGCGTCAATTCTTTTTAGGCTGTTACCGTTGGCGCCATTGTTTGCTTCTATTCAAATGTAACTGAAAAAATTTAGCCACTAACCGGATGAAGTGGAAAAATATGATCCGGACGGGCATCCGTGAGTTCAACTATCAACAGTTGCGCGGCCGTGAATTGAAGCGTGTGGTAGGCCTGAAAACCATAGGTGCCATAGGTCCTGGTGACATAACTATATGGGGTTGTGATGAATGCCACCACCACCACCACTGTGTTGTTCGTCTTGTTCTGTTGGGTCATCAACATATTCGTAGTACACCGACGGCAAAGATACAACGAGTACGTCAGGCTCAAATAGGTTATATCAGTTATTTCTACTTTTCCGCTCGCGGCAACCAGCGACCACCGACGCTTGGTAAATCACTCGCTATTCTTTCCAGAAACCTGTGTCACTGTGGCCTTCTACCTTTTCTTTTTTCTACAACCTTGTCGGTGCATGGCTTGAGGAACGTTTTGTGTAATTTCCAGTCAAAGTTTTAATTTTCGTTTTTAATATTTATCTTGTCTAGAGTTCCATAACATGTACCCCCATACTGAATTGCTTCTTGCCTTATATTTTCAGTATTTTCCTTCCTAGTTTAGATTTTACCAGTAAGGTCTATCTTCTTCCGAAAGATAAAGGCTTCACCTTCGTGCTGGCCTATCAGTTGACTGACTAGCATTGGCCTCCACTCACAGGTCTCCTTGTCTTATACCTGAGGGCTTATATTACATACGTGATGTGTGCGTTAAACCACATGTGTTGCAACGCAAGTAGCCTGTGGTAAGCGTTACGCGTAGACATCCTTTAGCTTCGGTCACTACTACAAACTAATCCGAAACGGCTGTCACCAACCGTAGTTCGAGCGGCACAACTGTGTAGGACAACACGACTAGTCTTGAACTATGACGTTGGCAATACCACCATGGGGATACTACAAAAGCATTTGTACAGCCACACAAACATTTTTGCCCCACCAAAACGGCCGAGCAAGTTAACTAGTTTCCTAATGTGTTGCACCAACTGATTCTAACCACTCCCCATGATACCATTTCCACCTTGACGGAATAGTACTTTTTTAAACGTTGATTTAGGAAACCTATCACTTCACTTCAGTATAGTTTTTGAGTTAAATTATCAACACACCAGATCCTGTTAACATAACGGTGTGCGACGAAAAGTTCATGAAAATAAACAACAGGTTAACAGTTGCCAATGAATAGTTAAGAGTTGGTTGATATATAACTTCAACATCGCTTGCGTCTGATTTCAACTTTCGTATTCAAATAGACTTTGCAGCCAGCCCGCTTCGAAAAGACTCAGCACACTTGAGTTTCGCCCTTGGTATTGCTAACCAATAATACACATTCTCATCATTATTGACATCCGAACTTCGCTCCATGTTTTCTTGAGTCTCCCATTCTAGTGTTCCTCTTCGAAGAAGGCTGACTGGCAAGCCAAGGTGAATGCAAAAGCTGGAGTCAACTGTGACGGACGTGTTAACAGTTTGGTCTGAAAACGTGTCATTATGATATGATGCGGTTGCGTCTCACCTCAGTTGGCCTGTACATGACTGGTTTTAGAACTTCCGTCATTTGAGGGATTAAAGTATAAGCACTGAAGTTTATAAGTCACAGTAAACAAGCGCAGCTTCAGTTTTAGCCAGATTTTCTTTGACGTTTTCCAATAAAAATGTGATGTTTCAACCGAAAGAAAGACCCCAAATCCCCGACAGTCGATCATGTACTTTCAGTCCGGATCAAACCAAACAGTCATTGATCCTGTTGATGGATAAACACATACTGCTTGTCGCTGGGCCTAACAAACACTTTTTTACGGCCTATTTCCTGTTTCAGACGAGCCTTACATAGGTCAGCTGATCATTTACTTCATCGTGCCGTAGTTGTACATGCTAGAAACGATTGTTCAGTGGCCACTGTTGTTTTGGACATGGAGGCTGACGTCCAAAGGATAACAAGCACCTGTGGTTGCTGATACCGTTGAGCAAGACTATAAATCATAATCGCTGGCGTTTTTGTTGTGAGCATACGTTTTCCCAAATTACCTTTTCATTAACGCTTACTTTTGTTTTTAGAATTTGAACAGTTCTGTTTACCTTCTACTTTCATTCGCTGTGGTATTGAAGACAAATACATACAACTGAAAAGTGTATTAACTATAAACAACAGTGTCTGCAAGATTGTGGCTTTCATCACATTTGTCAAATTTTGTTTTGGAATTTATAAACTGTTCGTCACATTGACAAGAACACAATAGCAACATTTTTATTCTACTTGTCAGATTGTGTTAACCTTATCAGTCATTGGTGTTTATGTTTTGTCATTTAAAAACCGGATCTGAATATTCATATTCCTGCCGTTTCTCCCGAAATTTCATACTATTAATACTAGTCTTCAACAAGTATGATTATTCATTTTAACGTGCAGTTTGTGATTATTATTCCTTAATTACCACCATGAAGATGCGTCTGATTATCTGCAATTTCCGTTACTACGATACCGACTGAAATTTAGAGGTGGGTTTCTTATGACGAGTTTGCTCACAGGCCTCGGTTGTCCATTTGCGAACCACTTCTTAACGGAAGGCGCCATTGCAACAAATGGTCAATCTTGTGATTTAGCTCACGATTCTTTTATCCCACCAGTTACTAGGTCCAACTGAACGAAGGCTTCAACAAGACAGTTAGAGCATGAACAATACTGGACATGAAAATTTCGCATTGCCTCATCAGTACCACATTTACAATATCGTGGACCGGTTTATTCATATTAAACACTTAGGGAGTAGAGAGCCAATGTGAGGATTCAGAAAGGTTTGTAAAACCAGGACAATATTAAGCTACAGGCTATTCGTGAAATCTTAACGTAGAAATTTTCTGTCAGTCACCGGAAATGAGCAAGATTAGCCGATGATCTGGTCTCGCTTTAAATTTCTAAGTCTAGATACCGTTACTCATGAGTAGTATGATTTTAAATAAACTTTAAATGGCCTGGTCCTGCTTCAGTCAAAGGGGTGTCCGAAACACCAATATTTGGATATGGTTAAAGTAGGGCATGTGAGTGCACAAAATGTTTTATAATCCGTAATTGTCTTGGCTCATAGTTATGTGTCGTCTAATGTTGCATATGA
>LOND01004026.1:26352-36934 GCA_014220965.1 Paragonimus kellicotti
TTGATTTTTACAGTTATGTCTAAATGAAAAATCGGTTTTTGCAAAATGATGTCGGGTTTCACGAACATCAGTAAAGCTGTATGCTTTCTTGTATGCAAACTCAGAAAGACCAAGGGAACATGACTTACCATAACGAACTGTCTTTCTACTGTTCCATGCCTTCTGTAAACCTTAATTGTCCTTCATAGTATGAACAAATTTGGAGGAGTCATTTGTGGTGCCTAAGTGAATTATTTCTTTTATCTTTCAACTTGGGCTCGTTTATTGTGTATAAAATGAAAACAAGACAACAACTATCATTGTTAGTGTCTAGCATCACTGTTCCGCAATTTACTCCGCCTGAATGAATAACTGAAATTTCTAAATGTAATGAGTAAAAAATTGTACGGCGACTGTGGTGTGGAAATACTGTACCATGGTGTAAGATGCCGTAATAGAAGAATTAAATGAAGAATAGGAAAAATATCCGATGCATAATTATGCAACCACCGTTGTACGATCCCAACACTTCCCTAGAACGATTTAACACTATTCCTCAAAGTCTAAAATACACTGGATCTTAAGCTCTCCAGTGCTTACTTGACGACTTCCAGGTCGGACGTCGAGTAATAATTTCTGGCATTCCTATATACGAGACAAACTAATACAGAGCACTCGTTTTCAGATGAACTGAAATTAGGACCGTGAACCGGTCAAACAGGAGTCAGAACTTGTTGAAAAGTAGATCACTCACTGTGAACTCAGATATCATCCTGGTTGACTGTTATCAGGCACCGTCGATATTAAAAAGTCATAGACAACACATATTGTTCCATTATGCAGTTTTTTTCATTACCGTTTAGTAAGGTCAGTTCAGGCTGTCCCAAAGTCGAAAGTGTTTCCGCTAATACGAGTGAAAAGTTATAATTAAAACGCTGTCCAATAAATCTCCTTCGACCCAACGATCCTACCGGGGGTCACGTGTTGCACTGGATTTCACAAATGAAGGGATCACCAGTCAAGACAACGGTCGGGTTCATGTATCCAGTAGGATAGAAATATGTGGAACTGAAGGCAAACAGAGATAAATTTATTAATGACTCGGTTACTTTTTGAAGGAAGGTAGAACTAACTTCAGGATTAATTATTAAAAACGCTCCGATCGTGTGATTAGTCTAACCGTCCAGTCAACGATACAAGTCAGCTGGGTTATTCCACTATTGATCTCCATGTCTGTTGTCTTTTGGCCCTTTTAGTCTTTGTAAACATTATACCTAAAAGTTCTAGTTCATTGCAAAACCCTTGTATGGTCTAAAGTTTCACTTTCGTGCTATGTACAGCAAATTTTTGAGCTAACCAATATCAGTCCAACATCTTGAACCCCACTTTCTAGTCTGTACACAACGCCATTCCTGATTCAACGGAATCTCTGATACTTTAGGTTAATTTGTGGCGTAATTGCAATACAGGCCGTTCTATCACGCAATAAATTTACATCTACTTCCCTTAATTCGGCCGAAATTACAAGGAGTTGTCACACAGATACACTGGGGTGGACTCTTATGTTTTCCTCTTTTACCCAAGACTACTTGGTTACTCATTGTGTAGTTGGATGTGTTGTTAGCTATCTGAGAGCGGAAGAATTATCTGCTGTATGTGTTCAGGGGAAACACGTACACACCAGGTTAGACAAGTACTATGGACAGTTAATGTCAATTTAATTTGACAGACAGATAATGTGTTCATCTGTAAACGTGAACAGTTTTATTTTTTCTTCGTGGACTGGTGCAGGCATAAGGCTTAGATCAACAGAAACATAGCCTCAACTCCGTATGACTTTTGGTTTGTTCGAACGGAGTAACCAACACAGACATTCAATCTGACAAGTTCATTCACGCCATCTTGATACGTCTGGAACCATGTCATTTGCCGAATGGTATGTGGGCTTCATACAGTTAGACTTGTCTGCCTGAAACCGCCGATGTATCTCAGATAAAAAGCGTTTGCACCTGTGTCTGAAGTTGACGCCCAAGATGGGAAACTTTTCTCTGTACACACTTAAATCAGCTAGTTTATTTCAACAGTGAATGACTTACTTGGCCTATCTTAGGTTACTTCGTACAAAACATAACACCCAGAGTGTTTACTAAAGAATTATCTCCGAAAGTCAAGCCGAATTAGTCGTGGTCGTACTTTTAAAGTCGATGAGACTTCCGTGAGTTTGGCGACTTGTGAAGTGGCAAACAGTCTATCTGATAGACTCTACAGTTCTTTCTGTAAAAATGTCGGTGACGAGAAAAATCAGGGAGGCAAAGTAAAAATCCAAGATTAATTTGCTGGGTCTTGTCATCAAGATACTTGCGGAATTTAGTAACGGTAGGCTGTAAAGTTCAGTTTGCTGTGCGGTTCAATGTAAACGAAGACTAAATGTCGTTGAGTCCGGGAATAGCGAAAATATTTCGTAAATTTAGAGTTGAATTTCAAAACTTAGGTTAATAAAAAAACGTCCATATTCTGCTCCCGATATGACTGAATCTGTACATCGGACAATCTGTCCTATAAAATAGGATTCCGGGGAAGGCAAAAACAATATTTGTTTGGAGGTGGTCTGTAGCTGAGGAATTAAACACTTTAGTACGCCAAAATGAAAGCAAAATGCGAACTCAACTGTTGTTAGGCTTGTTGCAAACTTCAGATCCATCGGTTTCTTCTTGAGCACTGTCAGTTATAGAGAACTACAATTCAGGAATGTAGAGTGTATTAGCGCACTGCTTGAGAGTCACTGAATGTCCAGGATCGCTTCTTTTCGACTGGGAGCATCAACATTAAATCCAACAGTCTCCTCTTTCTGTCTACTTTGTAGATCGTGAAATATTCATTTGGTTACGAGGTAACAGACCATACGTACAGAGTGCTGTTGACTGATTAATCGATTGACTACTCCATCAAGCCGGGTTATTCGACTTTTAAAAACGAGCAACACATACTTGCTTTCTTTGCTATAATTATTCAGAAAATGAACCATATATCCTTCAATATCTTCTAATTTTCATTAGCCTTCCAGTAGAGAGTTGATAACTATGTTTGTCTCAAGCTGTGCTTGTTTTCTTCACAACCAATCTATATGTGAGTGCGCGTTCACAGTGCACAAAGTGCTGATCTGGACTACATTGCACAATTTACGTTTTTCCAATTATTTCGTCAAAAATTCTTGAAGTGATCTAAGCTTCTTAAACGAGAGTAGTAAAACCAATCAAGCCTATCTTTGAATACAGTGTTGTAGACTGTCCGCACCAAATCTGTTGTAAATTCAGTCAAAATGGCAAATTCTTCACTGATAAATCGAGTTTCATCACAACACTCTTCGCAGGTGGTTAAAACACTAAGTATTACAACTTGTTCAATTAAGCTCAAGGTAACCTAAAACAGAACTCAAAGGGAGATCACTAGGCTTTTTTCTTGGATTTCCTGCAAATGTTGCAATGAAAACAGATTGAACAACGTGAAGTGTGTGTAAAAAGCAATCTCACCATATTTCTAGTGAGTATGGTGCGGGAAATTAAATGCCACTTTACAACCATAAAAACCCGTTGATTTAGAGACAACGGTTCCCAACCATTCATCATTCAAATTTGGTCATTGATTCGTTAGCAGTATCTTTTCTCCTCATTGGTGAATAGATGATGCTGCTTAGACAAGCTAATATTCATACGATCCTGTTTGGCGGTTTGACCTGACTGAGGAGGCCGGAGTAACGTCTGGACTTTATGATTTTATCAGCTCAGAACAACATAGCCCAGAGCTGAAAGGTCCTGATATTATCGTTGCGTAATACACTACATTCGCCAACTGTGCTTGTCCATCAACGGTGGAATACGACATGAGTACCGTGTTCGAATCCAAGTCCTATGAATTCATCTACTCGCACTGGACAAGCGCCAGATCGAAACAGAGTTGGGACTGTTGTTAACAGTCTTATCATAACTAATTTCAACAATTGGAAGATTTCACTTTTTGTTGTCTTTTTTTCTAGAGTATCTTTTCTATGATTTCTAGACAAGGTTTTACCCATTTTCTTACCATGTTTGGGAAAACCTTCAAAAATTAGCAATTACGTACCCTGATTTTTCCCTCAAAACTTTTCGATTTTTGCCGTCATTCCATAATGGCTGCTGCGGTAGCCTTCTGAATAAAACACTAACCTCCAACTCAACTCATCTAGTCGTTAGTCCGGCACCAACTCATAATGCCAGTGACTAAGTACCGTAAAACTCAAACAGTCGACAAATGGTTTCCACTCTTGATCGAGAAGTAAAAGTCTACAAAAAGCGGCTCCTATCACTCAGATAGTGCAGATCACACACGACAGAAGTGGTCAGAGTTAGCTGGTAATGGCTGACATATCAGGACCTGACATACAGAAGGGCGTAACTAGAGCTGGAAGTAGCCTCTACTTCGCGCTGGTGCATTCGATTTTCTCTATATAATTCCCTTTGATGGCATTTTTAAATGACACTCATTCTCCAATTGATCGTTCTACCCCTGAACCCGCCGTATCAGCCACTGATCCATATGAACTGGTGCCACATTCAGAGGACTTTATGCGGTTGAGTAACAATGGGCAACGCAATCCATATGAATCTGCCATGAAAGGAGTAATGTTTTCACTATAAGCAGACTCAAATTCGAGCGCAGAGCTTTATCCGTCAGCTGTTGCATTCAGATCTTAAAACATCTTGTCATTCCAAGCAGAAAACCTTTATAATCAACGTACTAGTAGCGCATAATCGTGAAGCCAATCGCTGATTATATGATCCAGGAAGACTAATTGACTCCCACCAGCTGGTAAACAGATGTTCTTGCATGAAACAAATCATCAGCATATTGCACTATGGAACTGTCCGTACGGTTGTAGAATTGCACATCTTTGGGTTTCCACATGCTTTCTCGTTCACCTAAATGCCCGAGATGAAATCTTAACTCATTAACCTATTGTCCACATTCAGATCGTTCGCCCACATGTGATCCATAACGGTCAGCGTACCGATTTTGGTGGACATTTGCTAAGTCAAATGAACTGGCCGGGTGGTTGAGAGAACGACGTTCAGCAAAGATCACGTAGCTGACGTGTACAGGATGTTAAGCAATACTAACAATAACAAACTGTCTGGGTTACTGAATGGATGAATTGTTGGCCGGAGAACAAGTACGGATGCAGCTAGTTGTAAATTAAGGCAACGCTGTTAATCTATGTCCCTTCCCGTCAGGCTACAATTTTCTCACAACAGGTCTACGCCCCGAAGCCACATTTTTTCCTTCAGTTCTGCGTCTGGACTGTCGTTGGGACGTCGGAAAATCGAAGAAAAGCCATTATTGCATTTGGTATAATTAAACATATTGATACATCCTACGCTTGGTAGCAAGTAATTCAGTAGCATACTATGAGTGCCCCACCAACTGAGAGAACCATATCATCAATCAACTGAAGAACGGAAGAAAATTGACGTTTCGCTCTTATTTCCATCGGAGCGGTTTGTGAAGTTTAATAACGCACCAGTTCGATTCACCTGTATAGGTTAACCTGGTCCACTCTACAGTGCACCACAATGGTCGTCGAGATGATCAGCTAGCACTGATGGTTACTGTCACATAGGACAAGTATGCAAACTTAGGTCATCTTCATCTCGCCTCACTTGAGTGCAGTCGCTCTCTAAGTTTTCATATGGCGGTCAAAAATGGAAAACTTCTGTAGTACACAAATTAATTAAACAAATCTCCGTCAATTAATACTTCGGGTAACAAGCACGAACAAGGGATGAAAACGCCCGATCGATGAGTTTGCCCTCAGTGTTTAGTCAGACAGGAAAACACAAGATTACACACTAGAAGGGAGTACGTGATCTCAACCGTACTGTGCATGGTAGTTATCTGACTGCCTATCCATCTAGCAGAATTTTCCAGCAAGATGACCGAAAGTGAATCTTGATTAACCTGACCAGATGGTTCGACACTACATAACGTTGAGCTGCATACATTGCTTCATTGCTTCCGTACGCCGCTCCACTGGAAGGGATGCAAGTTCACTCAGATAGAATACTTATACCATTGTATTGCCATCAATACATACACCTTGAACATGACCGAAAGCAAAGGATTACCATGCAGTTGTTTTCAGACGATGTCAATCTTCTCAGCTACTGGCTATTTTTATGCTGATGACTTATACGACGAATTTCGAAACTGTTATGCTGTTCTAAATTACCGCGCTAATCAGAATCATACACTTTGTTTGGCAACATGTTATGATCTTTACAAAAGATTTTTGACGTTCTTGCACGTCAGGTGGCAACCGTTTAAAAAATTAATTGTGGTTTGTCATCCTCGGTATCGGAGAAGGTGGAAAGTGTTCTGAAACTCAGAATATCTGTGCTTTTTGAGAACATGTATCTCATAGGCTTTGTCGAATACGATAGTGTGTGGAATGATTCTGTTTGACTGATTATTGAGAACAGTGACGACAGTTACTCATTTCCATAGTTTGAATCGAGCCTAAAACTCAGAGGTTACACCGCCGGGTCCCTTCTAACTTATTAAATCTGCCCTGCTAGTTACATGTACTACAGTCATCTTGTGTTTCCTATTTGGAGTAATTTGTCGAAAGAGATTATTTGCGTCCCTATGGATGTAAAAGTACGTACGTTCATTAGGGCCGTCTGTTCTTGCTATTGGAGACAGTTCCTAGATCAAAGGCGTGCAGAGAACGTCCATGATCTCTGAGCACTACATAGTGATCAGTTCCTTCCCCATATTTTGTATCCCCTTTGACATTTTTGCAGTGGAACGGTTCGACCAACCCCTCTTTCAAATTCTGACGTTTTTTCTCAAATCAGTCCGTCATAATGTGAACATTGTTTTCATTTGGTAAAAGATTTTACATTTGGCTGGGCTTTTAGACTTGACCACTGTAAGACGCTGCACTAGATCAGGTTCTCACTTTAATTTGAGCTGATAAGCAGTGCGCGGTTTCTTCCGAACTTAAAGGTTTCCTCTGACTTTTGTGAGTATAAGGCCTCGTAGCCACGACTTCGTTGATCTCACACATGGCATGTCCAGATAAGCATTTAATGGCTTAGCCGCATCTTATGTGAATCATTTTTAGTTCTCTCATACACTTCGATATGAGACAAACATGATTGCTCTGGCAGCTAATGACCTATTTGTGAGTTAGTTTTACTCTTCATCTCAGACCCGATGCAGCCAATAGACTAGTGTAGAAATTCGGTTTGCGTCAAGATGCTAGTTGGTATTATACTTTCGTAAGGTACGGACTCCGTTCATTCTCAGACAAGTGGCAAATATAGCACGCAAATAGACTGGTAGCTCTAAACTTCAACGTTTACCGTTCCAGCTGTTCAAGATGAGATCGAGGTTCATCGATAGCGCGTCTGATGAGTGGGAATAACAGACAAATCATTTGTATGCTGCCGGTGGTTTAGCACTCAATACCGGTTGATTGGGATATCCAAATTTGTAGAATGATTCTTGTTGGGTGTGATCAGTTAGCTGCTTGATGGGGTTATTCTTTGAGCCCATCTTTGTACACCAGTTCAAATGGACTCATCAGTGAAGTCCGTCTGCGCCCGAATTTATGCAGCTTCTCTTCGTATGGTTGTGCGATTTATTTTCCAACGTGCTTGCTCTGGAAAGTGAGCAACTGAAGCAATGGGTCGATAGAAAGAGAATTGAAAACGCACTAGTAAATTGTGGCGACGATGTATTCATGTGGTGTTTACGCATGTATACGCTGTCTGCTGCCGCAGAGGGGAATGTAGAGTCATTATGCTGAAGTAGAAATGCTAGGCGGTGCGGCACGTGATGGAATGACTATACCATTTAGCATCTACTTTTCCTGTGGACACTTTTCATTGATCAACTTCTTTTGAGTTACATCAATGTGATATCCTTTGAATCAATATACCTGACTTATGATTAAATGACAGATTTTGACTCCCAGGCACCTTTACCACTATGCACTCCTTTGTCTGACCTATGGTTACTAGACATCAATGTTTTATTCTCTTATAGATGATTACCAAGCTTTGGATTATTTGGGACTAGTCAGCAGCACAGTCCTTGGTAAATATCCATCGATCTACTCGCCAAACCAATACCGACTGACTTTCAGCCCCACAACAACCAATCCATTGGGTCACCTACCACGAAGCCCATTGCCGCAAGAAAATTTCCCCGAGAACTCTGTTCAGTTAACCCATACGCATCGACCGTTCATTTCTCCAACGCAACAGGGCAATAAGTTTATGCAACACTATCGCATATCCCACTTGCACTCACGATCTCAACCCCAGCCAATAGATGGTGCAAGATATGCACCCTACTCCGTTCTCAGCCCAGTACCAGCCCGGTCTATCGTGACAACTGTGGCTGCACCGTTGAGCTCGAAACCTGGACTGTATGCAATGAGAACATTAAAAGTCCCTACCTTCAGATTAATGGCCAAAAGTGACCAACACGTGAACGGTTCACAATACGATCCATGCCAACCCAGATACCCACTACAATCTCATACATACTACGATATACGACAACCGGATCAATTCGTGTTCAACAATAATAGCATGATCGATAGCGTAGATAGCAGTGTAACTGTAAACAATCGTCGGCTTTCTAAATCTAAGTCACAGCAGATCAATCTCTTCCGTGATCCAAAGGAATTAACAAAAAAGGGTTTAAGTTCCGAGTTGGAAGAACAGGATGCGATATTGATGAATGCAGAACAACATGAATCCGGTCCTCAAAACCACTCAGACATTGCGATCAAAACAGAACGGACAAAGTGGCGATGTTCAACGCAACCCGAGTCCGTGTGGCAAACTAGTAGTAGCGAGTTGACTTTGCCACGAAAAATGGCGAAACAGTCCAGCCCCATTCAAACAATGCTGGATGATACTCGATACGTCCCAGCCGCTTACCATGAAGCCAGTTTCGTTTGACTGTTTCTGGTTTTTAAAACATGCAAGGTGAAACCGCGATGTACCACAATACTCCACAAAGTATATGTACATAATTGTTTTCTTTCAAAATTCGAAACCTATTCCTAAAACCATCTATTGCTTAACCAAAAACCGATGTTGAATTCTGATGAATCGTAGCTGATAAAACTAGCTAACTTAGTTGACTAAGTTACATGATTTTGAACAGAGTCAAAATCGAATAAGCGGAAGATATGAGATAGGATAGTTGGCGTGTAGTCTTGAAACATGTGTCATTTTTTCATGTTCTAAACAAGCACTACATTACGTTCTCAAAAATATGGCATATTTGTGTTCCTATCTGTAACTGTGATCCCTACACCGTTATAACTCACACGTGAACATTCTTTAATAGGAGAGAACCAAACGGTATGCTAGCTCTGAAAATCTAACATTACACATATATTGAGCAGAATTGAAAGGATATCATCATTATAAACTTAGGGTCATCCTGTACACTTGGTTAGTTTTCATGCTTTTTGAGCGTACGATGAAAATAATTATATAAAGACCGACGGAATTTGGGACCAACGGATGCAAATACGTTTGAAGTCGTTTGTGCTGATCGTTACAAGGCCCGCATATCAAAATACGTGCATGCTTACCACATGGAATATTTACTAGTGTGAAATCGATATTATGCAGACAGTACTGTAGTTTTACCGGAACAATTTGTCAGAGAATTTATCCGAAAATTAAATACCGTCATACGATTTTATTCGAGTAATTGAGCCAAAGTAACAATACAAATGTTTCCCTATTGTGACTACAAGAAAAAAAGAATGGTCGGGATCAGAAAGGATTCTAGTGGACAATGTGTCATGAGCAACAACGTAATTATAAATCACACCACTTCACTTAAAAGTGTGTCGAAGATGTCTTATTGAGAGTGTATTTTCTTTCTCAAGAGATGGACAGAAAATTACGATGTAACAGTATAAAAAAAGGTTGACGAACACAGGCAGTCATCAGTCGATGAGTAGGTGATAAGTGAATTGCAAAGCCCCGTGATACAATGTGCTGATACTCAGAATTGTAAATTTGTTAAAGAGGTGTCCAAATGTGGTTGTAGTGTGAAATGCTGCCTGGTTATACTCAGACTACTCATAATTAGTAACAATTTGCTCTGGTGAAAAGTTACCACTCAAAAGTAATGGTTAATTCAGAAAGACCTCAGTTACATTTATAAATGGATTGAGAATGAGCAAGTTGTAATACTCTACGTTTCAACCACCTCGGGTGGCCTTCCTCAGGAGTGTTGTAATCGAAATCACATTAACAAAGGAACAGAGGTCACGTGAGATTTGCCGTGGTTAGGTCAATCTGCGTTGCATCTGAATTGGTTGGTCGAATCGTTTGCCGAGTAGGTGGGGGTGAGATTGATGTAGATAAGATTCGTCTGTGTCTGGTGTTGTTTATCCATCCACGCCACACTGCAGACAGGGGTTTGCTATCATTGCGATTAACACAAGCGTGTTGTGTGTAAATGGTGAGAGCTTCAGCGCAGCAGCGCTCCGCATGGGAAGGCAGACCCTTGTGAATCAACTTATCTT
>LOND01004027.1:29770-41636 GCA_014220965.1 Paragonimus kellicotti
ATACTGCTTTTAAACAACGCGGCTACTTGTTTCCAGTCAAAATGCTAATGAAACCTAAACACAATTTACAAAGGATCACACTTTACGAACTCAAGTAGACTTTCTAGAAGGTTCCTTCTAAAAAGAACTAATGTAATCGAGCTCGAACTACTGATGTACATAGTCAGTAGTGCATATCATTGCCACGCCCGGGAATAGAACTTTCGCCACGTCCTCGTACGACAACCGTGCTAACCATTGCACCATCGGCTTCCCATTAGGCAGAACCGAACTAGCATATGCGAATAATCAGCCAAATTCGCTTGTGAGTAACGCTCAGATTGTCCGATGATCTCAAAAGGAGACACAATAATCGTCTTGTTAACCCCATCACTGGGACTTGTAAGTCAGGTCGAAACCGTCGAGTTCCTTAAACCTGCCGAACAATGTTACAGATTATTAACAAATAGTAGGGATTAGATTGATTCAAACTATTTATATTCGAAAGAGAATGACCGAAATGTCTATCTGACTGTGGAGGTTACGAATTGTAAGTGGTGTCCGATTTGAATCGGCTAAAGCCCCAACTACCTATCAGTAATTCAGAGCACTAGTGCCACATATACATCAAAATAAAATAGTAATGTATTTACCTGTTTAAAATTATTTAGGAAAATGGAAAGTTAGCTGCAACAAAATTACGAGTCCGCCCTGACAAGCTTCCATCCAGATGCAGCTGGAAAGGTAAGTCCTTTTCAGTACTGCCTTGGAACCACTATGAAGCAATGGAAAAAAGGTGTCGACAAAAGAACCCAGTGTAGTTGGGTGGTTGTGGTGAAAATCTGCTTGATTCGCCGCTAATTCAAGCCCCGAAACAATAGATCTAACAAGGGACCAATCCAAACATCGCGTTAAGATACCACATCAGGATTGGACGAAAAGCCTCAATGTTACACTTCTCGTTAGTTGCCAAGTTCTTTGTTCTGTATTGCACCAATCAGCTTACAGTTTGACTTTGCAGGTGCCAATATGATCAGCCAATGACAGACTGTGATTTCTTTAATACTGTTGTACATCTATAAATGCGGCTTCTTGTCTCATGAATAAAAACTGCTTACTGCAACCAGTACTTGCGTGGGAGGTTTCAATTCGTGTACGATTTCTAGAGCTATTCGGAGTACCTTATTCCAAGTATCACAATCACACCATTATCCTCTTAAAGCTGTTCTCAACACTGTCATAAAGCCATATCTCTTTATAGTTCCGTATACCTGCTGAGAAAGAAAATCAGGCTCCAGAGGTTTCCGATTGGACTTAGCTTAATACTGAAGGCTAGGCAGTCCAACACATGAAATCCATGCAACAGTTATGTAACGTGGGATAAATTTATGGGGGCATTGTTTTGCCGGTTCATAACCTCATCCCCTCGAATGATACGTGACTCAATATGTGATAACAAAACCTGTTATGTGCATACACGAAAGTAGGCAGTGTTGGACATTTAGTACGGCCAGACCACTCAGGTCTGCAGCTGTGGATAGACCACCAAGCCACCGGTGATCGCAAACAATAGGGTATCTAATCGAACCACATCACATCCCCTTAAAAGACCCATTAGTAGCGCATTTGTGCGTTAAGGCAACCCAGACTAAACTTCTGGTTGTCATTCCTACACCGGTGTCCAGGGGACACGATATCCTGGTCATTTTCAACTAAATCGAATCTGTTGGGGTTTGAAGGAGTTCGATCCTTACATCGTTTGGTAAGCAAACCAAAAGCATAGGTTCGAAGATGCAGCATGATTCCTGTCAAAACACAGTCCAAACGGACTTTTTTTTATCGCCGCAGAACTTATAGCGATAGACTGTGTGCATGACTCACTTCCATGTCGATGATGGTCCTCTTCTTATACCGATACTCGCCAGTGGTGATTGCTATATTATGATGTTATCATACAATCATCTATATAATATTGACTGGTTCAATGATCGTGTCACAAAGCGTATGCATGTACGTATTTACACTTACAGATTGACGTGAAATAAACAGATAGATCAATGAGCAGGAGTACTCTTCACAGTGGTATGTTAGATCACGTGGGTGTTAGTAAGGCGTTTTGTTGCGTGTGCGGAAGATGAAAACCGGTGGTCGTAGTTTCCTGTAAGTCTAATAAACTGACCTACTCTACAATGCATATAAGCGTAAAAGCAGGTCAGGTAAATGTGTTCCAAAACCAAAAAAAATTGATAATCCTCGATTTTATTCACAACAACGGTGACCTTAGTTCACTTTGCCAACCGTTTCGATGATATTAGCATACAGGGTGGAATGGAGGTCGAGGTTAATTAATTTACATCAACCAGGTAGATGGTGCGCCGGCACAGAATGCAAGGATGTTTGGAGCAAAATCTCGCAATGCGTTTGCTACCTCAGACCTTGTTATCGGGCGCTAGCATGAAACTAAAGTCGACATAGCATTCTCAACGCGTCTTTCCTAGTTCTATTGAGACCAAATATGCCCCAAATGTTAGAGCACCAGGAGTTGAAGCAGGATGATTACTTCACCGGAAGAGCTTCATATATTTCAACTACACAACTGTGCATGAAAAACCCTTATCAAATTTGCAGTGAATTACAGACAATCACAGCGAGGATGAAAAGCATACACGATAGAAATACAACCTCACACTCACCGACCATCAGACGTCATTCGGATTAGGCAAACCTCGGTCGGGGTTCCAATGAAAGACCCAATGACACCCGAGGTCATGGCGCAAGCCAGTTTGACGATAAAAGTCGGATTCTTCCCTTCCGGACCCGAGAAATATTCCAGCAAGGTAGTATAACTACCCAGACGAACGGTGGAGTAGGTAGCCTGTCGTAATAGGCCGGCAGATAAACTAGAACGTACGGGGAGTAAGAACAGTACAGGCAAAGGACTACAAAAACACCCATAGAATATGCGAGAAAAGTACAAAACGGTTCCAAACTTGATCGTGCCTATCGTACCACACGTCAGGTAACACAAGGTCACAGAACACCGATAGGAAATCGTCACAAACAGGAACCAGAGCACAGATCCGAAATAAAATCAACACAAACACATGCAAGTACGAACGATAAGTGAAAAGAAAGATAAATTCGTTTCGAGCATCTGTCAAACGATCAAAGGAGCACAGATCCGAAATAAAATCAACACAAACACATGCAAGTACGAACGATAAGTGAAAAGAAAGATAAATTCGTTTCGAGCATCTGTCAAACGATCAAAGGAGCAAAAGCGAATGATGGAAGAAAATGGCTTTGAAATTGGGGGTGAAATGAACACGCGAGCAGTGTTCACATTTTGGGATCAGCACGGGGTGTATCACAACAGTGAGGCGGTCCACAGTTGGATAAAATCACATGGTTAACAGATTGTCAGAATCATGACCGCTCCGTTGAATAAAGAATGTAGGTGTCACCTACCACGTTGGGAACGCTGGGTTCAGCGAAATCCGGATCCCACAAAGTTTCCCGGACACACTGGTCGCCAACAACATTAGGTCGGTTCAGTAGGATCCTGACCAGAACATTCTTGACACAGTTCATCAACTTGATACTCCGATAACAACTCGTCTCCCTTAATTTTACCCAGGAAGAAGGTCAGCACATCTTTGAACCTCAAAGGGACTGATTTCTGCCCTCAACAGGGACAAATGACTAAGGTGGCGTATGCTTCAAAAATGTGCCGTCTCACTCCAGAAGTTCTACCGACAATCCACATTAATCATCACCCCTCTGACGTCGGAGTTATCGAACAGTTCTCTGCACTTGCACCAAATCCGCAGTGCCGGCAACAGATCCATAGTCTGTTGAAATAATCACTCTGGTGGAGTCAACAGTTTGATTCGGCAAACAATGAAAGTGCTTGCATCTGATTCTTGTAATCGTTTTGAGCGAACAAGCCACGCAAAACCGTCGGGTAACATTCAACGCTATTAAGCCTCCCTCTAGTCTGATCCAACATTTTCCATTTCCATAAACACAGATACCCTATCTACAGTTAAATGTTCCACTACTTTCGTCACTACACTTCTTCAGTACTCAACCCTAGTGTAATACATCATTAGTACCTTTTTAATAATTTTCGTTTTTACACGACGTTCGACAGAGTCTATACAACATTTGCACCAGAGCTACCTCTGTGTCACTCTGATAATACTTACTGTGTTTGGAAGTGTGACACTGATAATGGGGAAATCTCTCACTCTTTTTATCAGAAATACAAAAACCACATTTTCGGATTCCTACACAAGGTAGGCCTGATGTACTACAGAGGCTTATCAAGACACGCTCCTCGGTCACATTCCCCCGGGATTCCACAACATATGGAATGTCTGAATGAAGCCAAGAGCGGTTCAGAATAAGTCATTTACAGTAACATATGTGCGACGATGTCTAGTAGTTTTGTTGACATTGACAAGTCAATGCAGATAAAAGTGGTGTCAGTTATTCACGTGTTCGTAAGTTATGCGCTACTATAATTTGAAGTCAGATTGTCATGATGGTCATGAATGTTTTTACCATATGCTACCTGATTACTTACAGATGGTCCAAACGTTGGCATAAGGATCCAAAATGTCTTGGGAACGAATCCATAGTTCACAGTGCCTTTCAACTTTGAACCAGCTGCAACATTAATTGAGGAGCATAAAAAAAACCCGCAACTTAAGAGCAGTTTCAGCTGGAGCTGAGATAACCTGCGAATATAGTGTTATAGTGAGAGAGACGTTACACTAATTCCATCAACAGTGGTCATCAGAGAAAGACAAACGATAGTTTACAACGACGTAACCGACCGAAACATACAAAACCACATGAGCAAAACCTACCCTGAGTAGATAGAGAAAAATCCCTCGTTCGAAATGACCGAAGTCAGTGCGTGAAAGCTATTCCGGTAGCCAGAGTGACCGACACCGACTCCTGTGGGAAGGAGATGAGAAGAATTCCGACGAAACAAATTAAACAGTCAAATCCGGTGCAGCAGTCATTCAAACACAACCTAGTTTTGGAGCAGATAAGTCCAACAGAGATAATAAAGGTTGAGTAAGGCCAGTAGTACTAGTGTATGGAGATCTAAACTTAGCTGATCTGCACAGCAGCAGAACGCTATTCACAAGATATTTGCTGGGCCGTCTGATGCAATCATGTATATATCAGAGGAGACGGCGATCAAAAAATTGGGTCTGTCTGTAGCAAAAATGATAAACCATGCTTATTGCTTAACACCACATTATCAGTCCGGCACTGATGTCACGTTATGTGAGAATAAGAATGATGAGTGGAGTGCATTCTGGAAGACACGAGAGCCACTGATGAGGTTTGAACACCAAACTGGATAAACAAGTAGAAAGTATGCTTACGCATCATTTTGTTCGCTCTTTTCAATTGCACATGCAAAATGAAATACAAACACGTAAATGTATGAGCATCTACGGTAGGGCAGAAACCGGTGTTAACATTTCTACCAAAGGTGAAGACTGAAAGCAGCACTTAGTGGAACATATATATCAAGCACGATAAACTTCACCAAACAACACGCTAGCCCACTTCGAAAGGAAGCGCTAGATTCGGGTTACGGTCTTATTAGGGTTCATCAGTAGCACATACCTTCATCCGGAACAGAATTTGCATCTCCAGCCCTGGTACTAATGAGACCAGCGTGTTAATCACAACGCCAGTAACCTGACGATAAACATGACCAAATGATCATACTCAAACTATCAACCATAACCTTGTGTGAATAGTGTTCCGGTTGTCCGACCATTACGAGAAAAGAATAAACAGAAGCACCATGTCCAACTTATTCAATAATCCCGTGATCAGGACATCTCAGTTAGGTTGAAGTTTATCCCCAACTGAATCAACTGAGTATGCTTTAAACCTTTAGTTGAAGTTCGAGGCTTTCAAATAATCTAATAAGAACGAAACTCGAGTCCAGTGTTTCCTTTTGAAGTGGGCTATTCGAAAGGTTTATCCGGATGACAAGGCTACGACCGAGTGTGGGTGGCGTTCAAATTGAAATGATATGAATCCCTGAACTTCTATGACATTTTTCTAACGGTCGACCGCCTGTGCCTCAAATATTAGATCGCGTCTGATGATCCAGCGTTTCCGTTCTGTGAACCTCTGATTCGGTGTTCAGAACTATTTAAAAATCAGGTGGAACAACTGAATGGCCAACGGTAGAAAGTTACCTCTTTCATGACTGATGATTAGTTTGGCAGATCTTATGATGATTATAGATGAGACCCAATTGTGAAAAGTCAGGGCTTCGGCTGGATTCGAACCAGCGACAGAAACACCATGCCTGAACGCGGCAAGCGCTCCACCAGCTGAGCTACGAAGCCACGCCAGGAGCTCGGGAATTTCACATTTGGACTCGACTACCCACTCATCCCATTGTCTCAAATAAAATCAAATGTGAAATTTCCGAGCTCCTGGTCCTGGCGTGGCTCCGTAGCTTGGCTGATAGAGCGCTTGCCGCGTCTAGGCATCCTGTTGCTGTTGCTAGTTCAAATCCAGCCGAGGCCTTGAATTTTCACAATTAGATCTCATCTAAATTATGCTTCTCGGATAAAGACGGTACTGACATAGGTAAATATCGAACGGGGGAGGACACTGAAATTGGCCGCGAGAATGCTGCAAGGATAAACATGTTTCTGTAGCAATAAACAGAAGAGAAAACAGCTGATTCTCTTTTTGCAACACACCCAAAATGCTCGCGAAAGTGACAGAAGTTCAGCGTGAACAATGATCTTTTTGTGAGGAACCACCAAGTGAAACAGGTGACAGCAAACCAGGTTTTCCCAACGAGTGGTAATATTTACAACAAATAGTATCTGACTTCAAGGTTGAGTTCTGAACTGTAAACATAAGTGCAAGCCACTCCTTCCTCTTTTTTATCTGCAAGCCCAGTGACTGTTTGACATAACGTTTGTTCTTGGTATCTTATCTTGAATACAAAAAGATTGTTGAATTTGATGTCGCTAGGCCTCCATTCCCCTCGATGTGAATAATTTGTCTCGGAAAGGTTTCATAAAAAAGATGCTTCATTATGAGTTAGTTACATTTGACTAATGACGAGTAGACATGATACACTCGAGAATGCTCGCTAATGTGTAAGCTGCATAACCACGTACGAGAAGCGAGTCATTTTCTGTCTGTGATGGAGTAGGATACAACGGAGGCTAAGTTACTTCATCACCGCGTTTAGGAAGTCTACATGGTTACCCTGCAGATAACTGCATCCTACAGGTCTAATAAATGACAACTTAAAAGTAGCACATTGTGATGTTCCCCTTTTCGCCTTTGGCATATGTACAAAGTGATCACGACGGAACGTTACGATGAGTGACAGCTATTCTATGGCTTAGGAGCACGCGTCCAGTTCAATGAGTTGACGTCGACACTACCGATGTCCAACGTTCACGACAATCCGTTGTTTGCTCGGCATACCATGAGAACGTAACTCTGGGACTGGATCTAACAAGTATTATGCGCACACTTTCCACATTGTTCTTCAGAGTGATACATTTAGTGTGTAAGCAGATATAAATTCAATGGCAAAACGAAAACTCTCGAGAAAATTTCGCAACCATGCGCTACACAGGGTTATGTAGTCAAATTGCCTGGTGGGTCTCACAACACCACTCATAACACAACTACGAGTAAAGAATTAAGTAGGCAGAAAACAGTGTGACACTATCGAGAAGGTACCACCTTAAAGTAGATCAGCAACGTTACATACATGTGCGAAAAACTTTGCGAACCCCCTATTCGGCTAGAGGGGATTGGGCGCGTATTCTGACATCTCGGAGTTTAATTATGGGGGGAGGAATTTTTTGGGTGCATTGATTTTGTTTGAAAAAAAGTGAATGAATTTTGGGGGCTAAATTTTATCAAGCCCTCTATTATTCTTTTATGAGCAAAAATTTTAGAGACAATAATTTAAGGTGTTTGCTTTCGATGCGGAATGGAACAGGTTAGTTTTACAATAGAAAAGGCGATATGATACAGAGACCCGCGTACATTGAACGGGACCTAAGTCCACACACGGCAAGTATGTTTTTTGTTAAGTTATAGATATATTCCAATAGGTTTCAGAGGGAAGCAGAGGCGTGCCTGAAGGGAGATATAGAAATTCCTGGTTGCAACTTTCCCGAAATACAAGGCGAATGTGAAGATAAGTATTTAGTCGATGCTCACGAGGACCGCTTTGTATTACCACGATGTATCGAAGATGACTAAATATAAAGCACGTCTCAGTCTTTGTCAGCAGACGTTATTCTTTTCCACAATTTCTTTCAGATAACTTACTTGGAGCTTAAACGAGCAGTGGATGCTGATGCGTTTTATTTTGTTCATCTTCAGGACCGTTAGCATCAAAAGCAGTGGGACTCCTTTCGTCATGCTAATTCGTTTTGTTTATCAGTCTGTTCCCATCCCGACAACTAGTTTCTGTTAAATTTTTGATGAGGGTGATCTAAGATGCTTGGACAGACAGTGGGTGTTGACAGGAGCAACTGTGACTCGGAGGTTGTGATGTTATTGATCGTCAGTTTCATGGTCCCGGTGCTAGCACAAACGTTCCTGTCAGAAAAGCGTACCTGTGTCAATTTTCGATGTCCATGTCATCCGTCTGATCTGCTGACTGATGCACTGCTCAGGACCACTAATCGACCATTCACCATCCCCAGTTGGGATAAGCTGACAAGAATAGTTGGACAGACGTGTTAGCAATAAACTCGTGAAAATACAGTAGACCCAGTATTGGGTGTGTGCATGAATTGAAAGGGATCGCAATTCTGTGGCCAGATTGTGCCTGTTCCTTTGCATGTGGAACTCAACCCATCCTATAAACTTAACAATGAGAACAGGCACAATCTGGTCATAGAACAGGTGGCAGACTATCAAATGAATCTTATGCGTGGGGAATGACAATCCGCAACATACAGCCAGCGCTGGATGGATTAAAGACGAACATCGGATCTCGTCTTAATGAACTGTATCAAAGTGTTATCCACAGGAAAGGCTGTTAACTGACCACGCAAACGCAAGTTAGTGACATAGGTATGCGGTGCAGAATGGCAGCGGCTATCGAGAGGGGTGGAAGCCGGAAACTGTCACAGCCTGGACAGCGTCGGTCCAGTGGCAGAAAAATCCGGCAAGAACCAAGCCTGCTTTGTGACCTATGCCACATCTTACTTTTCCCCCCTCACGTCGTCTTCGCTAGGATGAGAGGGATGAGCGGCACAATCGACCGATGAGACAAGGTAAGTAGTCCCAAATGCTGTTCGTAGGCCGTAAGAACTCTGGCAGAGATACAGTTAATCCGTCCTATACTTCTAAGAGATGCCCGTCACTGCAGATCTGTCTGCTGTTAGCCCACAAGACTCTTAAAAATCTGACCCTTCCGATAACCCCATCATTCGAAATCAGAACGTACGTATAACTGACTGCTTACAGCAGCAACAGGGGGGAATCTGTTCGGTTAACATAGAACTAAGTATCGAAAATCAAGCCGGAATGTAACTCGAGATGCAATCGTCACATCTACGAGGGCAGCCACTTTCGCCTGTGAGTCAATCAGGTTCCACAGACTCGCTTATGAGGTCGGAGACTATTAGGGGCGAATTTCGAATTCATACTCACTCTGTGAATGTCGATTCGCTGAGTGTCTTCAATCATTCAGACAGATGTTTGCATACAAATGAACTGAGAATAACACAACGTCGTGTTATTCTCAACCAATTGGTTAAAAACTTCTTAAACACAAGGCTCCAACCCATTTGATGCACTTAATCTCTAAATGCTTAATAAACGTTGACCAGTACACCAAATATAGGCCGATTTTGAAGCCGGTTCAATTGGAGAGAAAGCTGTTTAATGTCCAGTGTTATCAACACCGAAAGCAAGCGTCCATGTCAGACCCAAGACAAACACTGGAAGAAACACGGTCGTACTGACATAAGAATTCAACGACGATATCAAGTTATGTAGCTGTCAAAGGGGCTGATGTGAATCCTTAACAAAGTAATGGTTCAAAGCCACATCGAATGCGGCATTTTCAATGTATTTGTCGGTCCAGTGTATCAGACACTGTAATCACGGATTCTGGCTTCCTTAATGAGAATATTCCGCTACCCTGTTACTGCACTCTCATCTAGTTTAACAACAGAATGAGATTTTGAAGCGTGAACCCTGAATCTCGTTCCATGAAAACACCCAAGGAAGTTAAGTTTTGGGTTGCAGAGACCATTCAACTGGTCCATCCCGAGTGATTTACATATACGAAAATGTGTCATCCGACCACCTGCGCATACATCCGGTCTAATGAGTGGATGCTCTATGCTGCCAATGATAGGTTTTCTTTCATCAATCAGGTTCTAATGTCTGCAGATACTAACGGAGAAGTCATTGGTTTCGTCTCCTTGAACATGAAGGTAGAACGCTGCTTCGTCGTTAAAGATGATGTTTTCTACCAAAGCCAAGCGTCAGATAGTCACTCTGATAATACTTACTGTGTTTGGAAGTGTGACACTGATAATGGGGAAATCTCTCACTCTTTTTATCAGAAATACAAAAACCACATTTTCGGATTCCTACACAAGGTAGGCCTGATGTACTACAGAGGCTTATCAAGACACGCTCCTCGGTCACATTCCCCCGGGATTCCACAACATATGGAATGTCTGAATGAAGCCAAGAGCGGTTCAGAATAAGTCATTTACAGTAACATATGTGCGACGATGTCTAGTAGTTTTGTTGACATTGACAAGTCAATGCAGATGAAAAGTGGTGTCAGTTATTCACGTGTTCGTAAGTTATGCGCTACTATAATTTGAAGTCAGATTGTCATGATGGTCATGAATGTTTTTACCATATGCTACCTGATTACTTACAGATGGTCCAAACGTTGGCATAAGGATCCAAAATGTCTTGGGAACGAATCCATAGTTCACAGTGCCTTTCAACTTTGAACCAGCTGCAACATTAATTGAGGATCATAAAAAAAACCCGCAACTTAAGAGCAGTTTCAGCTGGAGCTGAGATAACCTGCGAATATAGTGTTATAGTGAGAGAGACGTTACACTAATTCCATCAACAGTGGTCATCAGAGAAAGACAAACGATAGTTTACAACGACGTAACCGACCGAAACATACAAAACCACATGAGCAAAACCTACCCTGAGTAGATAGAGAAAAATCCCTCGTTCGAAATGACCGAAGTCAGTGCGTGAAAGCTATTCCGGTAGCCAGAGTGACCGACACCGACTCCTGTGGGAAGGAGATGAGAAGAATTCCGACGAAACAAATTAAACAGTCAAATCCGGTGCAGCAGTCATTCAAACACAACCTAGTTTGGAGCAGATAAGTCCAACAGAGATAATAAAGGTTGAGTAAGGCCAGTAGTACTAGTGTATGGAGATCTAAACTTAGCTGATCTGCACAGCAGCAGAACGCTATTCACAAGATATTTGCTGGGCCGTCTGATGCAATCATGTATATATCAGAGGAGACGGCGATCAAAAAATTGGGTCTGTCTGTAGCAAAAATGATAAACCATGCTTATTGCTTAACACCACATTATCAGTCCGGCACTGATGTCACGTTATGTGAGAATAAGAATGATGAGTGGAGTGCATTCTGGAAGACACGAGAGCCACTGATGAGGTTTGAACACCAAACTGGATAAACAAGTAGAAAGTATGCTTACGCATCATTTTGTTCGCTCTTTTCAATTGCACATGCAAAATGAAATACAAACACGTAAATGTATGAGCATCTACGGTAGGGCAGAAACCGGTGTTAACATTTCTACCAAAGGTGAAGACTGAAAGC
>LOND01004028.1:7278-33526 GCA_014220965.1 Paragonimus kellicotti
AAACAGCCAAATCCCGGATGGCATTTGCTGACCTTTGCCATCCGCAATGTTTGCGCGCCACCATCCACTACAGAAGAGTAGAGTGAACAGCACCACAGTACACACAACAATTCTTTCTGTATGGCTGTGAAACTTGGCTTGTTCGTGTGGGGGGGACGTTTGAATATTGTCTGTTCTCCATCATTGATGCATTGCAAGTAATATTGTACGTGTGGTGAAGACACACCAGTGACAATGGAACAGACACGTTTGACGGCCCCGAAGGCATTCATACGGGACTTTCGGTGGCCCAGATGCGTTTGGCTAAGTTAACGAGTCGTCTGATGCATACTTCCGCACGATATGGGTTTGGCTAAGATTAGCAGCCGTATGATCAGTGTACATGACTTAGGGTGTTTAATGAATGATTGGTTCGCGAGTGTAAGCAGCTTTATATTGGGGTCAAAAAAGAATGCACATTGTGATTGCAGACGCTGTCGAATGGTGCGAGAATTGGAATGTGGGAGAGTGAGGATCCGAGGGCAGGAATTCCGTCAAGAACAGTTGATTTACCGTTACAGTCTTGCTGATACAGCATATCAAAATGTTATTATTTGCCCGAATCTGCGACGACTTTGTCTATGAGCTTTTGTTTACCCGAGCTTCGGCTTCATTCTTCTGTTCGTTTGCGCAAGCATTGTCCTGAACTTGCATTCGATCTTAATCGTCTTTGGCACAATGGCAGTGGATTCACTATCGACGTCTGTCATTTGTTATTACTCCTCTTCACCAATAATTGGTCGACTGTAGACTCAATCGTTACCGATCTGACAGACATTGCGGGTTGAGTGCACGTTATTCGCTGTCTCCAAGACCGTCCAAATCAATAGAAATCACACGGTCGGGAGCGACTATCAGCTAGGATAAACGAGCTCAAAAAACGAAATGTCTGGTCCATTCACTTATACAGGTTGATATCCAGAAAAGGATTGTCAGGTGATGACTACAATTTAATTAGTCCAGTCCAAACGGACGAGAAACTGCTCGCTTCTACATGTAACAATAAATGAGTACAAGTAGCACAAAACCCACACCCACCCGGACATGTTCGACTGACGAAACACATGTGAGAGCAGTAGCTTACGTACATTCATAATCGATCATGGAAGGGTGGCTTGGGCCACCACTCGCCATTACAGTGGGGGAAAATTTCAAGGGGAAAACAAACAAAAACAGTTGCAAGCGAAACTAATTGGGAGGACTAACCACTAAGCGAATACAGAAACACCACCACGTTGGATACAAGTTGCAACCAGTTACCCGAGTGATTGAAAGTTATGCAGTGAATCGAATGAAACCGACCAGCTACTAAACAGTGATCTGGGTGTTGATGATTCGTAACAGTCGTGGTATAGCCAACCACAAGCGGTTTGAAGGAGTTGGCTTCAAAGCGGAAAACGTTCTGCTGGAGTAGGGGTAAAACTTAGTTATTTAACC
This sequence comes from Paragonimus kellicotti, assembly GCA_014220965.1. Classification (NCBI taxonomy): domain Eukaryota; kingdom Metazoa; phylum Platyhelminthes; class Trematoda; order Plagiorchiida; family Troglotrematidae; genus Paragonimus; species Paragonimus kellicotti. Next base: position 8,755 of record LOND01004028.1, read on the forward strand.
TGGCGTATCGTCGGCTGTGCGGCATCACACACGTCCCGGTAGGCAACAGCTGTCATGATGAATCTTATTATATCAGTCGCTAACGTTGTGCTGATAGACAAACTGTCCATCGTCACCCATCCTGTAACGTACAAGCTGGCTGAACATACTGTTTCATCCCAGAGAAGGTTCAAGCAACAAGTTATAAGATTGCACAACATTTTGCAAAAAAGAAACATGCAGGGACTGTTATTTTGGACGCTCCGAAAATTGCCGCCGAAGCTGCAAGTTACCATGAGAATGCTGAACTGTGGCGTACTCCATTATCGTGGAATTCATGAATACAAGAAACTGACTAGAGCTGAACACAACATATCAGTGATAATCTCGTCTTCTCATCGACTAAAAACAGGCGAATCGGAAACCCTGTTTTAATTGTACATGACCACAAGGTTAAATCGATAATCTACGGAAACCAAACGTTGGTTTGAGAAGACTGTTTCAAAACGACTGTATCACTGCCACCCTCATTTCAAGGTCAAACGAAGGTTTGCGGCGCATTTCAAGAATTGCAATCAACCTGTAAATGTTGTGCTTTGTATCATCTACTGCGAAGTTCTGACCTCAAAGGCTCTGACTAGACAGCTCGTGAAGGTGATGCACGCAGTTACGGTAGTCCATAAGTGCACCAAGTAAAATCCACACAGTTGCATGGTTTCTTAGCTTACGTGAGGCAGTGGATTTGAATCACAAATGTCCACCATACGAAAGTTTGATGATCTCCGAAAATGTCCATATATGCCAGTCTACTGTGAACAGAAATCGGTTCTCTATCGAGAACTAAATACGTTAGGCTCAAATCTCTATATCAGGGCATAACAGACTTTCCTCTTGGAAACACTGAGGATAAATCTGAATTAAGGAGCGAAGAAAATTAGCACCAGCGCGTGAAAACAAGATATCTGACGAAAAGTAACACCTGTGGATTATCAAGGTAAGGAAGCATAGCATGACTGCTCCCCAAGCATTAACGTTGCCTTAAGCAAAGGCACGCGAGAAATTTAGAATACAATGGAAAATATAGCTTTGTCGTCCTCCGAATGCTTTTCTGGCAGAAATGAAGTCGAACGAATGAGCACGACTACAAACGGTTGATGATGACAAGCGTACCTGCCTATCGACAATGTAGTACTGTTTTAAATACATCCGCTTTCAAAATCAAGCCCACCTGTGTCATTTGTTATTTGAAAATGTATACAGCTTACTGACAGGCGGCAGGAGGTCCGGTTGACCTGAACCGGGTGTAGCTCACAGTGGAGTGCACCTTTCGCGGTCAAACGGACCTTCTAGCTAGCCAGCTTCTTTTGGTTGATTTGCAAATATTTGGCTGAAGGCAACAAACACATTTTGTTTCGAACGTGACTCTTTGTGCATAGTTTCGTAGTTTTAATTAGTGATCCCTGGTAAAGGTGATCCCCATCATGAACCAAAAAAAGTGTGCGGTGCATTTATGTGCCTTTCCGAGTACGCGCTGCCGGTGATTACTTGACGGGGTTTATTTGACAAAGACAGCTACGGTCATACGCAAGTCCGCTTACACCTTGGCTGATAATGCGTTAATGTTTTCAACCAAGCAACAAAATAAATCGCACGCCCATANCACCCATAGTGATGCTGCACGTTCGCACTAAGTCATCTATTTCAAATCACTTCATAAGGGCCAAAGCATCTGATCGATCACGTGCAGCAAGTCGCACGCCGAGCGGAGTGAACCGACAGATTGATTTAGAACAGTATCTTCAAACAGCAAGCCGTATGTCATTAATTCGTTTTACTGTCTTCAGGCAGTGGCAAAGGCGTGCAAAGGGCTCGACAACGATTCTTCAGAATTTCTGCGCGTAAAGCTCTTAGTAAGAATTGACCGATAGTAAAATTAGCCTGTTGGTAAGATGACGCAGTGATAGAAAGAAGATGAAACCGTTAACAACTCACATTTACTAACTGTTAACAACAGAGGTTTAGAGTGGCGTGCTAAACATCCTGAGATGATCAAAAGCGTGGCAATGAAATCCGCAAGGAAGCAACTGTCTTGCAGAGAGCATCCTATTCTCACTTTCAACTCAGCCGGCTCTTTGCGTACGTACTCAGTTCCACGTTGACCGTCTGCGTAAATATGAGTAGCATGTTAAACAAGCCTAGTTCACAAGCCACAGCTTTGTCCTCAGTTTGTGATTGCATGATACGTGAGCATCGGTGTCTATCACCTACCTATTACTGTCGGTAGCAGTCAGACGGAGGAGCACATAGACGAGGTTTCGTACTATCTTTGGGGTTCCACGAAAGGACAGTGTTCCAGTACCATCAACCTTCCGTCACAAAATATCTCACCAATGTTCAGTAGAACCAAAGTCTAGTAAACAAAAGTAGGGAGCTGTAGCGACGTCATCCAGTGGAATTCGGTCACAATAAAAACGAATTTGAAGACATTTTGTAAACCAGCTCACTTCTTCTAGTTGAACCAGGAATGGTTGACAAGACAGGGCCCAAACTCCCGTTATTTCATATTAAGTAGATTAAAACAATACGAAATCCCGATTTTACTCCCTAATCAGGTACTCATTTCAACTTTCCCTTCAAGATGACAATCTGTTATAGAGCAGGTCGGCCAAAATGTTACACTGCCAAATTCGTTTTGACAGTTCGTAAGGAAACAAACTCGACTCCAACCACTTTAAAACATTTCCTACTTCTGGTGGAGTGCAATGTCCCACTCTAACATTATCAATAGGATATGCTCACGCTTACCAACGGCCGCGATACGTTGGAGGTGGTCAAACAGCCAAATCCCGGATGGCATTTGCTGACCTTTGCCATCCGCAATGTTTGCGCGCCACCATCCCCTACAGAAGAGTAGAGTGAACAGCACCACAGTACACACAACATTCTTCTGTATGGCTGTGAAACTTGGCTTGTTCGTGTGGGGGACGTTTGAATATTGTCTGTTCTCCATCATTGATGCATTGCAAGTAATATTGTACATGTGGTGAAGACACACCAGTGACAATGGAACAGACACGTTTGACGGCCCCGAAGGCATTCATACGGGACTTTCGGTGGCCCAGATGCGTTTGGCTAAGTTAACGAGTCGTCTGATGCATACTTCCGCACGATATGGGTTTGGCTAAGATTAGCAGCCGTATGATCAGTGTACAACATGAACTCAGGGGTGTTCTAATGACCATGATTGGTTCCGCAGTGTAACGCTAGCTTTTAGTTGGGGGTCCAAAAAAGAATGCACATCTGTGATTGCAGACGCTGTCGGAACTGGTGCGAGATCGAGAGTAAGTCGTGAAACTATGCCATCCATCAAATTGCAAACCCGTTTTACAGCCTACTTGCTTAGATTTGTTGTAATAAGCCTGGACGTGTACACAGTAGACAAGCAGTTCTAGACGGGATCAGATTGTTTGGCATTGATAGTAGAGTTCTCGAGTAGAACAGACGCAGCCGTCCAATGTTGATTTTTTGATCATACCACTTGTCAATTTTACACTTCCCACGTTTCATGCTGGTTGCAGCTTGAGATGAAAACTGTTTGAAATGACATGCATCATTCGGACAAGTGTAGACAGGTAAACGCCGATAGGAACAACGTAAGCTGGCGTCGTCTGGGGAACGAACATAATTGGAGTAACAGGGCCAGCGAGTAAGCCCAACTGCCACCAGAAAAAAGTATGCATAAGGTTTAGCTGGGTGTGTCCGGAGATAAACTAGTGCGAAAACAAATTAAGTCAGTAGATTAAATCCCAAAATCATAACGAAAGCGATCGAGTAAATGGATTCAAAAATGAAAAATTATAGCTACCGATCAAGGAGTCGTACGTCAACTTGTGGAACACGTACAATTCTTATCATTGATCAGAATCCAACCAAGGCTCACACTATTCACACTTGGATTCCATTAAATTACAACTTGTCAAGCTAACTATGCATGAGAAGAGAAAACAGAATTTTTAATGTTAACTGAAGTCGCTGCACATGTTGAGTGCACTGAGGCTCAATGTGAGTATGTGTACGCACTGGAAAGTAAACACCTACATTTGTCCGCTCTAAGAGGGTTTCTCTTTTAGGCTGCCCAACGTATCATCACCATCATTATCGCTTTCACCTTTGAGCCGCATTCAGGCCATAGTTACTCATGACAACGGTTCAGGAAGTGTTAGAGTAATAAATAAGTACAAAAGCAGAGAAAAAGAACGAAACAATGGAGCTTTAGAAAAGAGTGAACAAACAAGCGAATACAGGTCCGCCAATGACTGTGACACTGCCATATCAGACAGTGCTTTCAACCAGCGGTGTATGGTTGTGAACTCACTCAACCGGGCAGACGTCCCCTATCAGCCCTGTTCGTCGGAGTGGTCATTGCCTGGCCTCCTTAAAGTTTCTCCCTAGCATTAGCAGTCATGCAGAACAATGCGCGGTGTGGCAGACGACCCGTTGACGTACGGGGCATGTAAATCAGTGTGGAAGACAGCACTTTTACTACCTCGGTTATTGGTCGCGAATTTGTATATCTCTCCAGTAGACGCCGCGGACTGTCACTTTGCTCAGTCACTTTGATACAAAATAACAGGCGAAGACAACGATGATTGAATGCCGAACGATCCATATGCACTCTCTACACATTCATAGAGAAAAACTGAGCGCACGCACAAATCGTGAACCTTGCCTCTGATCCACAACCGAACGTGCTTGAGATGCCTCATGTGACGAGTTGGTGAATGTGATACTCGCACTCGCTATCCTCGTGGACACCTCGCTAACAGCATTACAAACTTGAGATAATATTATTCATGTATGTGGAACGATGCAGTCCCCAGCTTTCCGCTTGCGTTGGGACCAATGTCAAATCAAACTGATGAAATATTAAGCTTTGAAGGTGCAAAACGAATACCACTTCATAATGGAAACTAGGTGGCCTCTCCAAATGACTGAACCTAGCTCCCCAAATTGTGTGCAATCACTAATAATTAAGGACGTTAAATTTAACGTGGATCTCTCCACTTTTCAATACTAGACATCCACCTTGTTAGGATGGACAATCTTGACCGCAGATTTTAAAGCACAGGTCAGATTTGCAATGGAATGCCCCTAAACACCAATATCGGTCCAACATATCCACTGGGCGTCAGCCAAACGTCCATCGAATAGGCTCAACCGTTCATTTATCTTTAAACTACAATAACAGCACTGTGTAATGATTCCAGATGCAGCGAATAAATTCGTCCACAGCCACTTCTCTTTTTGGTAGTTTAGGAATTGGAATGTGGGAGAGTGAGGATCCGAGGGCAGGAATTCCGTCAAGAACAGTTGATTTACCGTTACAGTCTTGCTGATACAGCATATCAAAATGTTATTATTTGCCCGAATCTGCGACGACTTTGTCTATGAGCTTTTGTTTACCCGAGCTTCGGCTTCATTCTTCTGTTCGTTTGCGCAAGCATTGTCCTGAACTTGCATTCGATCTTAATCGTCTTTGGCACAATGGCAGTGGATTCACTATCGACGTCTGTCATTTGTTATTACTCCTCTTCACCAATAATTGGTCGACTGTAGACTCAATCGTTACCGATCTGACAGACATTGCGGGTTGAGTGCACGTTATTCGCTGTCTCCAAGACCGTCCAAATCAATAGAAATCACACGGTCGGGAGCGACTATCAGCTAGGATAAACGAGCTCAAAAAACGAAATGTCTGGTCCATTCACTTATACAGGTTGATATCCAGAAAAGGATTGTCAGGTGATGACTACAATTTAATTAGTCCAGTCCAAACGGACGAGAAACTGCTCGCTTCTACATGTAACAATAAATGAGTACAAGTAGCACAAAACCCACACCCACCCGGACATGTTCGACTGACGAAACACATGTGAGAGCAGTAGCTTACGTACATTCATAATCGATCATGGAAGGGTGGCTTGGGCCACCACTCGCCATTACAGTGGGGGAAAATTTCAAGGGGAAACAAACAAAAACAGTTGCAAGCGAAACTAATTGGGAGGACTAACCACTAAGCGAATACAGAAACACCACCACGTTGGATACAAGTTGCAACCAGTTACCCGAGTGATTGAAAGTTATGCAGTGAATCGAATGAAACCGACCAGCTACTAAACAGTGATCTGGGTGTTGATGATTCGTAACAGTCGTGGTATAGCCAACCACAAGCGGTTTGAAGGAGTTGGCTTCAAAGCGGAAAACGTTCTGCTGGAGTAGGGGTAAAACTTAGTTATTTAACCTGGCGTATCGTCGGCTGTGCGGCATCACACACGTCCCGGTAGGCAACAGCTGTCATGATGAATCTTATTATATCAGTCGCTAACGTTGTGCTGATAGACAAACTGTCCATCGTCACCCATCCTGTAACGTACAAGCTGGCTGAACATACTGTTTCATCCCAGAGAAGGTTCAAGCAACAAGTTATAAGATTGCACAACATTTTGCAAAAAAGAAACATGCAGGGACTGTTATTTTGGACGCTCCGAAAATTGCCGCCGAAGCTGCAAGTTACCATGAGAATGCTGAACTGTGGCGTACTCCATTATCGTGGATTCATGAATACAAGAAACTGACTAGAGCTGAACACAACATATCAGTGATAATCTCGTCTTCTCATCGACTAAAAACAGGCGAATCGGAAACCCTGTTTTAATTGTACATGACCACAAGGTTAAATCGATAATCTACGGAAACCAAACGTTGGTTTGAGAAGACTGTTTCAAAACGACTGTATCACTGCCACCCTCATTTCAAGGTCAAACGAAGGTTTGCGGCGCATTTCAAGAATTGCAATCAACCTGTAAATGTTGTGCTTTGTATCATCTACTGCGAAGTTCTGACCTCAAAGGCTCTGACTAGACAGCTCGTGAAGGTGATGCACGCAGTTACGGTAGTCCATAAGTGCACCAAGTAAAATCCACACAGTTGCATGGTTTCTTAGCTTACGTGAGGCAGTGGATTTGAATCACAATGTCCACCATACGAAAGTTTGATGATCTCCGAAAATGTCCATATATGCCAGTCTACTGTGAACAGAAATCGGTTCTCTATCGAGAACTAAATACGTTAGGCTCAAATCTCTATATCAGGGCATAACAGACTTTCCTCTTGGAAACACTGAGGATAAATCTGAATTAAGGAGCGAAGAAAATTAGCACCAGCGCGTGAAAACAAGATATCTGACGAAAAGTAACACCTGTGGATTATCAAGGTAAGGAAGCATAGCATGACTGCTCCCCAAGCATTAACGTTGCCTTAAGCAAAGGCACGCGAGGAATTTAGAATACAATGGAAAATATAGCTTTGTCGTCCTCCGAATGCTTTTCTGGCAGAAATGAAGTCGAACGAATGAGCACGACTACAAACGGTTGATGATGACAAGCGTACCTGCCTATCGACAATGTAGTACTGTTTTAAATACATCCGGGTGTAGCTCACAGTGGAGTGCACCTTTCGCGGTCAAACGGACCTTCTAGCTAGCCAGCTTCTTTTGGTTGATTTGCAAATATTTGGCTGAAGGCAACAAACACATTTTGTTTCGAACGTGACTCTTTGTGCATAGTTTCGTAGTTTTAATTAGTGATCCCTGGTAAAGGTGATCCCCATCATGAACCAAAAAAAGTGTGCGGTGCATTTATGTGCCTTTCCGAGTACGCGCTGCCGGTGATTACTTGACGGGGTTTATTTGACAAAGACAGCTACGGTCATACGCAAGTCCGCTTACACCTTGGCTGATAATGCGTTAATGTTTTCAACCAAGCAACAAAATAAATCGCACGCCCATAGTGTACAGACTCACATCCTACGACAGCACAGCATGTTTCGATCATATCGCTTTCTCTGAAACCCGTCTGCGGGCAACAGAAGTGAAAACGGCCTTTGGGTATCAAAAGTTGTATCCTCAAATGAAGTGTCGGTATATCTGCGATCAAATCAGAATCTTATCTGTGTTCCATCATTTTGTCTTTCCGCGAAGTTGATTGGTCGACACAATATTAGGTTGTCAAGCCGCTCGGAATACATGGTCGGGTAGTTAAAAAAAGTGAGAGGGCCAAAGACACTTGTATTCGAAGTCGAGGAGAAGTCAGAAAGTCGGTGTGAAAAAGTAATTAGTAGTAGCGCAGTCGAAGACGATGAAAATTACAAGCAATGCAGTCAATCATCAGAACCACTCACATACTGAAATTAACATTTCAATAAACAGAAAAAACTAACCGGAAAAAAAACACAGCAACACGATGGAATCTACGGATAACCAGAGGTGTTGTCGTTGATTTCTATTCAATCGGTTGAATAAAAACATATTCACCAGCGGTAAAGTGTGAGAAACTAGAGAAGAAAAATATAAATTAACGCATATCTCTGAAATTGGAATTAGCAGATGGCTAAATGAAGACGTGGCGATGGGACGCAGCAACCAGTCGTGCGTGATACGTGGTTTACAGTCCAACAGTCTGAAAATGGCTACGCAACACTAATTCACAGACAGAAACCAACATGTACGGGTGTAAGTGCGCAAGGGCAGCGAAAAAGATGGGTACTACAGAGGAATAAACACGTCAAGGGCAACAAAACGGTCAAATTGGACAAACCGAGCAAATGAGAGAAAAGACCAAATCGGCTGATCGGCGCTTGATAAATATATATGGAGAAGTCAAACAACAGACAGCAGAACTCTTAGTACTTAAACACAAGAAATTGGTTATTGTTAGTAAGCAGTCATATCAGTCGTCCCCACGTCCCACTGGCGCGTTTGCAATTGATCTGTGCGTGTGTGTACGTATAAATGTAAGCGTAGGCTCAAGGCATCAACCGAAAGAATTTTCACCACTGTAGTAAGCGTATAGGAACCCATCATCATCACAGCAATCGGCGTACAGCTGACCAATAGTGGAACTGACCATAAGAGAAAAGAAAGGTACCAATGAACACATTAAAATGGAGCTCACTATCAAGCACAATAATCTCTGATAAAGGAGGTGTAAATACATAAATACATATAACGAATTTAGGGAGAGAAAACGTGGTAAGGAACATAGCTGGATAATAGTAATTTCCGCGTAAGCAAGTGAAATTAATGGGTTACGTCAATATCGACAATACAGTATTCCCGCTAACAAGAAACACCGCCTAAAAGCATTGTAATATTACGGAATCTAACTGATATGAGCGCGACAAGACAACTCTGGTTTGGAAAAACCACCGAGAGAGACATATAAACACCGGAGTCTCATCAAGATTGACCTCAGTCTCAAAAAGTATCACATTACCTAAAAGGAAGTACATTGTTGAGCCAGTCTCCTTTGTACTTTGTCTTGATGAATACATGATCGTTCCGTAAAGGCAAGAGATAACATAAGGAGTCAGACTGTAGTAATACCTACAAGTGGATGTGACTACGAGAGGAAAAACGGCAAACTACTTCACGTTACATCATCAAATGAACGATCCGTGCAACAACACAATTATGGATAGGCCAGGACACTGTCTAAACCAAGACAAAAAGCAACTAAAAGATAGTTGAGCCTAGGAAATTCCGACCAAAAGATCAATATTAATGAGATCAGGATCCAGCTGAAATGAGACACGATGAAATAGTAGATTTTGGTTTGTGAAAAGTAAACGTCATTCGAAATTGGTCGCAGCCTCAACACTCTCGTACGCTTGCTACCTGGCTGTGTACGGTATTGATCATCGACTCCTCACAGTACAACGAAGATGGAGACCAATTGAGTTCAATCGCTTCCATATATCCCGGTATTCAAAACCGCATTTTTTGACTGCCAAGCTATTGGAACTCCTAATGTGGAGACGTCCGAAAATCACAGATTAACCACTAACACACGGCCGAGTTGTTCGTCTACTATGATCCGAGACAATGTTTTTGTATATGAATTCCAGTCCGAACAAATCACGTCAAAGATAAATTCAGTGATGTACGCAATGCAGTCTAGAAGACTGACAAAAATTATTCAAGAACATCCAGCAATAAAAGAGCAGTGTAACACTTAGATGAGCTCGGTGCTTCTAAGTTGGTGGCATAACGTAGCTATCGATGACTGTTTTTTAAATGTCACAAGTGCGTGAGATAGCCTACACGTTGATTCTCTTTAGACTAAAAAATAACGCCAAACCAAAACTGACATATGGGAACATTACAGATACCTTCAAGGGTTTAATTGAAACCAGTTAGGTCTTAAATGTGGGTTCGTAGAAACAGAAACCTATCACTGAAGAGTCTGTTGAAAAAAAAGGAAGCAGCGATAGTTCATAACTTGAAGCAATTAATTTGTGGCGAGTGTGATCGACAATGGTCGTAAGTGGTCACTTGATTCCAAAATGGACCCATGATGTTTCGAATGAACCGGTCCGAACACACCTCCAAACATTTCAGTTTCTGGACAGCCGTTATCCATGCAACATACTTTAACCAAAAAAATTTCCTGCCGACCACAGAAAATGGAAACAACAAAATAAAACCATTAGAACTGAGCTGGGAAGCGTGATAATCCTTTAAATGTGAAGTTGTATTTGTCGCACAAAGCAAACTCCAAGTTCGAGGAGTACGTTTATCAAAGAAGTACACGAGCTAAAAGAAAAGCTAACAATCGGAGGTAATCGCATTAATAGCGATTCGCGCATGAGCGAACTTTCTCTAGTTCAAGATGACCGAAGATCAGTTATCAAATCCTGTCCAATCTGTCGGTGATCCGAAAATAGACAGCGATTAGAATAATGCATCTTAACAAGATCCCCAAATGCAACTGGCCTGCGACAAAATCGGACAGAATTCACTTTCAAAAAGATCTCCCCAACGACGGAGAATTACTGTCCAGTTGATTAAGCTTTTACATGTATGGTTTATCGTTGAGGTTAGGCAGAAACATTGCGCCCGTTATGCACACAACGGAATAGTGAGTCACCTACCCTAGCGGATGGCCCTCAAGCACGTTCGACGTAAACTGAAGCACTAAGGAGCATAATAATTTATCAGCTGACGCTGAAGTGCTAAGCAGATCTCTAGCCAATCAACGCACAACTTAGTCCCAACATTCTTCTATTAAAAGAGCGCGACTCGAATGGTCATTCAAGAAAAACGTTGACACCGGATGGCGACGCAGAAAATACACACAGGAACAAAAACCGGGAATGAATTGAAAATTTGGAAAATAGCTTGTAAGTTTCGACAGCAAAGTAAGAGGAAAATCACGCTGAGCGGTCTTATCACCATGCACATGACCGGGATTCTATAGGGTTAAGTCAAGCAACGGAGTCACACGAATAAACTGAAGTAACCAACAAATATACCAAATGGATGATTGCAAGAATAGCTCATGTGACATAGCAAGAAAGACGCGATACCATAAGTGACCCCTCCCATAGGCAGAATTAGAATTATAGAAATATGCAGCCACAAACAGAAGAACAACACAAGATGCGTGAGCTTGTCCGGTTACAGATAAAGCTGTAAACGGTTGAACGTTTGCGAAAACCAACCGAAAGGAGGAAAGGGATCGAGGATAGTTAGACTTCTGAAAACGATGTCGTAACAGTGACAGCCGTATGCCCCTACTAGTGTTCCGAATTTATCCGAACATGTGGACTGAAAACACATTGCTCTGAAGACCCGTTTCTTATGATAATTGTTATTCTGTGGTTAATCACACATTTCTGACGGAATGTGGATCTTAGTAAAATCCTGTTGCTCATTTCGAAAATCGGTTTAGGGTAATACGAAGGAAGAACTCTTGTATTAAACCAGTTCGTGTTCCAACATGTCTTCGAAAGAGGGAATGTCCTTGAAAACATAAAACGGGAGTCGTGGAGAACGGTTTTCGTTCAATGTTTTCCAAACGATGAGCACGTTTTGGAAGTTAGTTTTCCTACTCCACTGTTGATGGAAATTGTGCTACCAGAGTAGCACAGTGACAGCGCATCAAGGAGCAAAGAGAATTTGGTGGTCGGTACAACAGTTGTACCACTGGCTACGTAAAATTCACTGAATCCCCTGATCGCCAATATGCCTTCGTTCCTGAACTACAAGCTTGTGCGATTTTCTTTCTGATCTTCCAGTGTGCACTTTTGTTTTTTCATGTGCGTCCCCATCCCGAACCAAACAATGAACTCCGTTCGTTTGTATAGAGGACCGCGCGGATGACCTATCCATCTGTTATTTTATTTGTCTCGCAAGTCTAAAGTGAAATCCTTAGTTGCACTTATGTTTACATATACACTCAGGTTTCGCCTATTGATTACATGGTCAATAACTATCCCCGGCTGTCTCACCACACAGACTAAAAACCAGGTTTATTCGCTATTATCATTTGTAATTGTCATTGGTAGTTACTCTGTCGTTAGCTTCAAAAACGCGCCTCGTTCTATCGTTCGATTGACAGCTGCTCATCTTTCATGCACCAGACAGTCGACTGAGCCCATATTTGGGATTTGTTTAGTCTTTCAGATAATTATTTCGCGAATCAGTGGACAGCAGTCCGTGTAACAGTTATATCACACGAGATTTATGGAAAACAGCGGATATAATTGCAAGATCACTTATCCCTGTTACAGGAATCATTGTCAACATTAGAAGTAAAGAAACGTATACAGTGAACGTGACCAATGTGGTTCACTGCACATTATCACTACAAGGAAACGTCTTGTAGAGTTGAAATGAATGTCACTAGAATGCCCGCGATGTTTTTAGCAGATGGCGACAACGTCTAACAAAACAAACATTCGAGCAAAAACTATATAGGATTTATTCATTCCGCTGATTTCGAACGAACACATCACACCAGATAAGATCGGATAGCAGTTGAGAAGGTTTAGACATCATTAAAGTCGGATTAGAATGAGGGGGAATCTACGTACTTGCACCATTGGACAGAAAAATGGGCTTACCGGCATGGAATAGTCAGGACGAACGCGTGGTTTTCGTCTTCAGTTTGACTCATCGAAATATTGATGGTGCAAATCGATTTCCATTTACATCAAGTAACAAAATTCCATAAGGCACACAGCTAGAACGTAACCATACATCCCTTCAGATGATTAAGTACCCCATCTACAGGCCACCACGTGAAAACGGCCCTTGTTGTATAAATGTGGTCTACACTTCCACAAGTCGCCGTGAAAAACTCATAAATCGCTAGCGCATTTCGATCAGTTTAGAGTCCATCGCCGGTTTCTAGCAAGTTTATTATCGAATGGAGAATGGTTCTTTACACCGCATCGGCTAACAGGTTCTGTCAGCTAAAGTACATGACTGCATCACAGATTGAAAACACACGCCAATAAAGAAAATCCCCGAGTGTTCCCGTCTATCATCTAAAGAGTGTAACTTTTCAACTGTCAACCATGTAGTATTCATTTGATCCATGGTTTAGGTCACCAGCTTCTATTGCTTAGCAAAAACCCGGTCAGCCCGACCACAAAATGCTGTATATCGTGTAATTCCCGAGTCCGAGCAGCAAGACGCACATAGTCTACATGAACTAGTCAAGAAACCTCGATCGCTTGATTGTCCGATTTGTAGGTTCTGTTTACGTTCGTCCGTTAGGGAGCGCAAATTCCCCTTCCCTTCCAGCACTCAGACGGTATACTGTTTGCCTGTTACATCAGAAGTAAAAAATTCTGAGATGTTTTACGTTCACTTGAAAACTGAAAGCAAACCAACCTGACTGCTACACCATTCTAGCATCATCATCAATTGACTGCTGCAGTGTGGCGAGTTGAAGGACAACCGGGTCGGGTACTATGAAGCAAGCAAAACAGGGGCATTTAGAGTAGCCCTGGCTGACATTCATGACCATTACGGACTGTGCGATCAACGTTATCGCTATTAATTATCCGGGGCTCATGGTTAGACGGAAGTACTAAATGTGGTAGGGGTGAAGGAGCTAGATAAACCTAAACACAAAATTAACACAGCTGGGAATCGCAAAACTTTACACGGAAAACGTACGTACCTAGACTGAGGGATAGTGTTACCGACAAACAGGAATAGAGCCTTTTCTTCTGATAAAGAAATGCGTTTACGGATTATCCAAAGGAATTGGGCCACCGTGATATCATCCGGAACTAGAAATTTGTGCTTATCGATGTCAACGACTTGTGAATTCGGATGGCGCTCGACAACAACCTGTGTTAAAAATACAGAGGATATGCATTACAACAATCCGATAAAACAAATTACTGAAGCAAGTAAGTCGCATGGAGGTGTGGATGCAACAGTACATAAAATAGATGACCTGTATAATGAAAAACCCAAGAGACTATCCGTATGGAAGCTCAACAATTGAAACAGATAGGCAATATAGTTCAGACAATCTGAATACCGATTTTGGTCGCGCACAATGTAACTTCCGACTACGAATGAGCGAAATACCTACAACACCAAGCTGTCTAGCGACAACAGTCTGCATATATGCAGACCGCGTAGCAAACAAGCTCGTTTTCAGTTATTCAACATATCAAGTATAGTACGATTAGATGGGTAAAGTTGGATTGGCAGGACGTAGTTAGAGTTTGACATAAACAAGAATGAAAGTCAAATAAGCGCGGTACCGCAGAAATGAGAAGAGAGGGGCGTTACGATTACTGTTGTCAAATCCGATGGGTCAAGGCTACAAACCGTTAGTGGATGAGCTACACACACCCAGCTCACTAGCAGAAGACTATGGGAACCTAGGCGTTATCACAAATATCTTCTGTGCGAACAGTGGGGATAGTAGCATACGGATGGCGGATGTTTCAGTATCCGTTGCTCGGCTAAGAGAACTATAAACACTTGCTCTGAACACAATAACAATGAGGAACCGGGAAGTTTGTGAAGTCCGTTAATCGAAAATGACAACTTATTAGTACGAACTTGGTGACTGATGAAATAATCACGAAGCTATACAAGATACCAAAAGCATCTGCTGGGCTTTCACTCCAGTTCAAATCTGACGATTCGGCTGACACCATCACTAAGTAAATACTGGCGTCAGATACACGTGTTCAGAAGTGCGTTAGAAGATTTTTACCCTAACAGTGAAAAGAGAAACTGTCGCTCCCGGGAGCGTCACCACGGGTAACCGGGCAACAGACTGACGAAATATGACACACATCTGCAATGATTCCTAGTTGGATGATACCAACCATCCCTTCAGGGTTTTCGTTTTGTTAATGAAAACGCAAATTGTCTGTTGACTCTCCTGTTTGTGAAAACATTGAGATTCTAATGGTCATTCGGCGATAAGCCGTATCTGCATGGTACATCCGCTTCTAGTGTGCAGCTTTGAAACACGTTGGTCGTCATCTCACCAATATAGACTTGCAAAATTGTATTGCCAATCGTCATCAGTAAAGACAGCAAAACATCAGCGGTTCGAGTGAATGCCTGGCTGCCATACAACCAGGAAGAAAACACCAAACCTGAGAATCACACACGGAAACCGAGCTTATTTGCTACAACGTCTTTTTACAAGCAAATGAGTTCTTAGTGCATATATACACATATGAGTAGCGAAAATGCGCAGCCGTGAAGGTCTTAGATTGTCACTATGACATCGTGATTAACAGCGTCAACGACAACAATATACTTGTATTCGGCATTCGTATTTGACTATCATGTAACCATAGAGCGGAGACAAGCGAAAATCTTAACCGGTATATACAAGAAAAAGATGGACCAATTCGTAACACTTCTATGTCTAAAAGCAGACGATTAACATCAAAACGCCTGTGACGCATAGAAATAACCGAGCCGCAAGTGAGAATAAGACATCCTCGCAAAAGTCATTACCCCACGGCACCGTCAATCAAATACCAAATGGATCAATAAGGCTTTCCAACACTCCCCACCAATCCCAGTTGATGAGTCATTACATTCATCTCCGCTTGCCAAGTCACTGTTTGACGATGGTGTCCCTCACGTCAATAAGCTAAGAGTCAGGCAAAGAGTGTACGGCCTCATAAATACTGGACTAACACTTGTAGCTCAACCATTTAAATTTATCCATTTTCATGGTTTTAAGGAACGGAGTAACTTGATTTAGACAGTCAAGAGCTTGTCTCAAAACCCACTCGTCGCTTTCCAGTTGATACCATCTGATGCGCAGGATTAAAAGCGACCAGTTAAAAATGTATGGCCAACTTGTAGCGTATGTAGTTCACGACCTCGAAGTAAAACCACCAACCGCAATCACACAGATATCATCCTAAAATACATACAAGAAGCCTTCTGAGACCGAATATTCCTCAAGATGAATATAACCATCCTAGCGTTAAAAATGAGCTACAAGTTGACTATGAAATTATGTGTATATTGAATATAAACTTTGCATTGTCTTCCTATAATAAATATTTGCCCGAAGTGTCAGCGATTTGCTTTTCTCCCATGTCATGTTATTCCCAATCAAACCAACCTGCCTCACTCACTCTGTTCTTAAATGACTACTTGTTGATTCCGCAATCTCAGATATACACTAAAGACATGCCTCAATTGCTGCTCACGACGCAAGCTACGGTCACAACGACAATGTGCCAATTTTGCATAAAGTACATAAACTGCAATTCGCCATTGGAACATCATTTAAGCTCGTCACCTTCAATGTTCGAACACTTGTGCAGGTAGATCTGCAGGGGGTTCTTGTACGTACTTTGGAGACCCTCGCCACCGATATCTACTATCTTGCTGAAACACGGTTTCAGGATTCTATTTGAGTGCTATTATCTCCAGTCTCTGTCAGCCGCTTCACCATGTGGGCGCAATGTGCACTTGTCTGGAGACCTGCGGCTCAAGCCATTGGCCAAGCCGGTGTTGGAATTGTCCTAAGCGCATACGCAGAGAAGGCGCTGCTTGACTGGATACCCGTCAACAGCCGCCTTTGCGCTGTCAGACTCGAAGGTACGGTTAGAACATCGAGAGGCGCCCATCACAAACGCTGTTTGTTGTTGCGGCATATGCCTCCACAGACTGTAGTTCAGACGCAGTCAAAGATTAACTTTATCCTGGGCTCACTAACCCTCTGCACACCGCGCGGCGCACGGACATTGTGGTACTAGCTGAAGACCTAAACGCCCAAGTAGGCAGGCTAAGCGCTGACGAGCGTGACTTAGATGGCCCACACTCTTACGGTACTCGTTGAACAGACAATGGTGAACATTTGTTGGAGCTCTATGTTGAGCCTATAATCTGCCTAAGATATTCTGGTTTCCCTGTGAGCTCTCGAACACTAAGGCGGTGTCGCCTGCATACTCTGTGTGTCGAAATCGAATGTCTTAGAGCAAATCCACATAATCATATTCGCCGTCTGTCAGGGCACACTCTAGGATCTCGTCTACTGCAAAGTTGAATAGGAAAGGGGAGGCTGGACAACCTTGTCGCACCCACTTGAGATGTTAAAGGTCGGTGATACGCTGCCATACGTCCTTAACCCTGCCCGAGGTCTAACAGTAAATCATTTTTAGGATGCTCACATACCTTTCAGGAACACTCTTCCTCGATAGATTGTCCCAGAACGTAGCTCCTGTCAACCGAATCGAAGGCCCTCTGGTGTTCAAGAAGACAACTGTTGGCCTTCTATATGAATGACGAAGTGTGAAGATGTGGTTGGTGCAGCCATGATCGGGACGAAACCCAGATTGTTCCTAACGGACATGTTCTTCACGCTTTTCGCTTAATCTACAAAGTGCAATGGCTGCAATCAACTTTGACGCAATACAGATCAGGCTAACCCCTCGGTGGTTTGCACACGAAATGCGTGAGCCCTTTTTGAAAATGGGGACGATGTTAGCCAAACCTCAGTCGTTTGGAACAACTTACTGATCCAGAGTTTCTGGAACAGAACCGTCAGCTCTTCAACTAAGGTTGAGCCCCCGTCTACAAAACGGGCAGGAGGAGGTTCGTCTGGGATGTGTGCCTTGTGATGTCTCAGAAACCTGGTCTCGAGAAAGACTTGTTTCCAAGGCCGGAGAAACGTCAACAGACCAATGAGCACAAGCAGAGCCCGAAGGCATAGTCAATGGCACGGGTGACCAGTTGAACTGCTGTTGGAAGTGCTCAGCCTAGCACCCTAGGGATCGTTGCAGGTTATGAATAGGCTCACAGTTAGCATCGCAGATTAACTCGCTTTCATCCGGTTTCTTGCTACCAGTTGCTCGGAGGTGATAGAAAAGCTTCCGAGAATTCCCGATAGTAATGGCTTGTTCCATATAGATAGCGCATTGTATTTACCAGATTTCGCGATCCTCTCGTGGGTGCTCGCGGAGCTTCAGACGAGTAGCCTTGCAAGGCCGAGTTGTACTCACTGTTGGATGGAATATTCCGGCGAGCGTCAAGAAGTTCCAGTGATCGCATAGAGACCCAGTGGTTGGCAGCTGAACAAGTAGTAGTACCATGCTAGGCAGTACCGCGCGTATGCATTGCATGCCGTATATGTGCTCACATACTGAGAAGCGTGAAGCACCTGCGGCTCTCTTAATTTACATACGTTATTCTGTGAGTGATGGCGATGTGGTCTCCCACCAAAACACAAGACGGAATTGTTACATACTTGTGCATGGTTAGAATCTACGCAAATGCTCTGGAAAGACTTGCCTTCTAGGAAACAGCCACGCCATCCACGGCTGACGGCCACTGCAGTCAATCTGTGTCCACACTTGACTGGACGATGGAGGTGAATTTATCAAGCGTCGGGAAAAGTTTGCCACAAAACCATGAGTCATAAATGTATATCTAACGCGAAGTGCCTTAACGGAGCATTTACTTAACCCGAGGGAACAAAGCAGTTTCTCATTACGGACATCTTAGTAATCACTAAATAGGCATTTGATGAACATCGACCATCAGCCGAAAACAGCACTTCCCCCTTCCCAGTATGTAAGCTCACACAGGTTGCATCCAGCATGTTCGTCATCAATATCACAACGACCTTCAGCCTGACCAGAGGGTACTGTGGCTGGGGCCGCCGTTCGTTTCAACAATGGCGTGGAACATCCTGGAAGAAGGAAATGTTACCAAAAAGGTTGGAAACCGAGACAAGACCGAACGGAAGAATAAGAAATGACAAGAATGCAAGTACGCAATCGACTGCGGCACACTGTCATCACAAACAAAGTTTCTAGCCAGCGAGTTGAGCGATCACGAAGACCCCAACCAGGCAGAAGACGCCTAACCATTTCATTTGAATAGTCAGAGTCTTTATACTTCGTGACCACGTCGATGCTTGACAATTATACGGTTTTACCCAACCGTTGGTGGTCTCAGTAACATAATACTCGGAACGGTAAATGCTAAGCCGACATGCAGGGTACGCGATCCAAACGTCGCAGGCTGTGCAGCTTGATTAGTTGACCAACTGATCGCACATCCTGAAATCGGGCCCCGTTTTTGGAACCAAGCAGTATCGTTGATAAGCACCAATCACGAGGTACCTCTTCAGTTTTCCAAATCGTCTGGAGGAGTTTTGTCAGTCCTGACATCAACCTCTCCCACCATCCTTAAAAAGAGAATATATATCTGATCCATGAGTCTTGCTACGCCTTCAGCAACTCAAGCAACAGGGTTACTTCTGCTTCCGACGGAGGGCCGTCTGGAACGCAATAACTGACCATTCGGGTCCCGTCGTCCACATAATCTGGTTGAGGCCAGCTGAACTGTTCTTCAAAATGTTCAGCCCACCTGTCAAGTCGACGCGATTGATTGGTGATAAGTGAACCATCTTTTTCACATATGGTCTCACCGACTCGACGGCAAGGACAACCAAACATCAGAGAAAAAAGCTTCTGCTATTCCCAGATAAAAAGATTCGTTCCATCTCTTTCGACTGTTCGACCAAGTAGTGCTCACGGTCTTTGCGCAAGCTTTTAGTCAGCTTGCGTTTAAGTTCTCGACGGTCGTCATCATATTCAGAACCAGGTGGGATCGAGCGGCGCTGGTCTACCAGGTTTATCTACGTGACAGAAGTCCGACTCTGTCGGGACTGCACAGCTCCTTCGGAACACACTTCTTCACAGCAAGCTTCTATGACTGCGGCTGTTCGTTAGGTTACCTTACTTGGCTCGAACTGGGCAATTTGTACAGTGCCTCCTGTTAAGCGTTCATTACACTCCTCTCGTTCGAATGTCAGTTAAGTACCTTGCATTTACGAATAAATGTCCTCTGGCAAATGACAAAACAAAACGGGCACGCACAACAGCATGATTCGAAACCAAGTGGTTGCTTAAAAATGTACCAGTCTTTAGCAGAGTGGCGTCCTTTGTAACCGACTGCTATGTGATCAACTTTTGTCCACGACGAAGAACAAGATGCACTCCATGTAACACAATGCCACTCGCTGTTGAAGTGCGGTGGTGCTCGGAATATGATGACCGTGAGATGCGCACAGCTGCAGCAATCTTTCACCACTGTCAATGACTTTGTCGTCGTGGTCAGGTTTGTGCACTGCATCGATCCGGGGGGCTAGGCTAACTCAGGCCTCGGTCTTACCGAGGGCTACTTTGTCAGACAGGCAAAAGGAGAGCAGTCAAACAAGGGGTGGTTGCACTCATGTCGCAATACTGATAGCGTAGGAGTGTTCAGGTAGTGAGGCACGATCCTATGGGCATACAGCAGAACTATTTTTATGGTTGCAGGCACTGCTGTCTTCCGATTAGGGAGGGGGTTAGAATATGTACCCTCAAACAAAGGACACTCCGTTCGCCCAACAGCTGACTGCGACCACCGGCGTATTACCTAATGCAGTCGAAAAGAGTCCGGCATCATTCAATAAACTGATACAGCTTCGAATACATCCACTGTGCGCAACAATGAGTAGAATTGAACAGAACTATCTTATTAACTGTGTCCTCGGGGTAGGCAAGCTTCTGACTATCAAATGAGTCAGGTCATTGAACAGTTGGCTCCGGGTAGGGTCCCCCAAGAAAACCCAGTTATCACGTAGGTCAGACTTGTTGAGTCAGAGACTTGGGGTGGGGTCCCTCAAGTCAACCCCCTTCCGCAACATAAACGACCGGGAAGTATCAGAAGTTATCGTTCTCCTGACAGTGACAGTATTCATCTAGTACTCAGCGTACTGACTATCGAAGACCAAAAATGTGGCGATGGATACCGAGAAACGAAGCATTCGGGTAAACACGCGTCAAGTCAAGATGACGAGCATATCTGGTGATCGAGACGGCCGCGTCACAGAGGTTACTCGGAACGACAGTCATCATTGTCAACGCTTTCTGTTTTAACCGGGGCACAACATGCACAACGTGATATGCAGCCCGGCTCTAAGAATTTTTCTGATAGAAATGCAGAACAATGTAGAAAAACGGTGTGCCAAAACAGGGTTGGTGATTTAGACGGGCTTTCTCCAACTAACTGCAGTGAACATCGATAGTCCGTGTATTCTGTGACTGTTTTGTCCGCCTCCCCAAGTCTCCAGTTGCAAGACAGTGTGCTATCCATCTCGTTACCAGGATTCAGGAAATCCACAACATCATTAATCCATAATTGAGTTGTCCCCTCTAAACATGCCAACTTTCGCTGCTACTCGATATGATACGCTCTGGAAGCCATTCACTTAAAGAAGTCTCCAACCTGGCTCATCCAATTAGCTAAAAATGTATACTCGATGATAATTCATGCATGTTATAAGTACTCAAGCCTTTGATGATCTAACTACCACTGCCAAGTGATGGCCAAATTACAGAATGACACGCAAATAATGAAGTTTAAGTAAACTAAAATCTAGTAAAGAATACTGCAGTGTGGCAACAAAAGTAAACCAGCAAAGCAATCGTTCGAACGTTTCGAGAAGCGATCACCAGAACAGAACAAGGTTGTTTACACCTTGCGCAACTGAACGGTACAAGTTAGCGAAAGCTGGAACAGCCAACCTTATCTGACGCGTTCAAAGTATTTGGGTAGGTTACGTGTGCAAGAAAATGCAGTGACAGAAGACGCCAACAATAAGCCAAATTGCTTATGACGTCCATTTGCTTACAAGGGTCAGAGTGTATAGTGGAAGACAAAAGAAGAATATAACTGCGTTACGAATATATGAAATAACTGTTACACAAGGGACTACTAACTTTACAAACACATGCCAGACAACATTGCAGATCGAGGTTGCACTCACTTATAATAGTTTCGATCAAAAGTCTTGACCAAACACTGGAAAAATATTACCGAATATCATATTTTCTGTCAAGTATTTCAAACGTCAACAAAATATGGACTGCATTCCTACGACCATTTGGAGACATGGTTATGTAACCAGGATACTTCTCATACGGAGGGAAAGAATTACTGTAACGATCATTATCCAGGCTTAAAAGCTGTAAGGCCAACTTAGATTTGACAAACGCGCGTGCCCAAGATTAATAATACTTGCCAGTGCGTCTACACAGCCTGCGAAAGTAGGCTTCAAACTGCTTGATTGGGAGTGTACATGCATTACCTATTCTACCAAAGACGATATGAGAACCGCAAGGTTCCCCGTTTAAAACTTTATTAGATTGTGCCACTTCCATGGAGTTCTGAGATCGCTAGCTCACAGTCACCAAGCGCGCCCAATCACATGAACAGTAGAACAGGCATCTCTTACAGTGAACATAAAATAGGCGGATGTGGACGGTGAATAAGCAGCTCGTACAAGCAACAGTACCATCACGATGTAATGGTCTGGTAGTTTGGTTAACGGATCCCGTTGTGTAAAGCCACAGCACCAGATATAACACAGCACACGTTACCAATCAAAAACGATTGCTTGCCGTCAACGAAAACGCACACGCCAAACGTGCTCTTCGTACGACTTTAGTGTCTTATCACAGTGTGATAACGGTTTCTGAAGAGTCCTGCAACATAAGAAACATCCGAATGTCAGCTAGAAGTTGATACGGCAAAGGCCGTTTTAAACATCCATTGATCGCCATATGGCCCTAAAATCCTAAACCTACGACCACGTTTCCAACAATCAAGCATGATCCCCAGCGAGTAGCGAACAGCATGGAAGACAATTCAGTAGAAGTCAACAGATATAAAGGGTAGTAGACGTATCAATAGCACACCTTGAGATTTAAAGGTAGGCTGAAGACAAACACTGAAACGTGTAGTGTGAAAGACGCCGTGTTGTGCTGCTACAAGAACAAACTGACCATAACTTTGCCATAGTTGCTACAAGTAGTTTTCCTGCGGACATCCCATTTAACTATTTAACCCCATTCCATTAGCCTGGAATACTACCGTTATGTCTACAAGTATGCGTCGACTGTAGTGTAATTATACCGTAAAATTTTAATTATGCAAGTGTGAAATTTTGAATGTCTTAGATATCGTACAGAAAACCCACATTCTGTAGATGGTAGAAAGAATCTTAAGGTGTCTCCGAGTATTGCAACTAAAGACGTGTATGGCCACACAGTTGCTACTAAACCCTACTGCATTCATCACTTACTAGCCAAATACGTTTTGCTGCGTGGGACATAAAATAACCTCAACCAGACTTCACTGAAATTTCACGGAAACCCCATTACTACAATTAGCTGTCTAAACTCAAGTATGTGACACCAAGGTGTCTATACCTTGCAAGCAAACAACTGAGATATAAATGAAAACAAGGCACCAGCAAGACTGCTGCCCTACAGCCTTCTCCTTCGGCGTCGTTAAGTGCACTTACTTTACAGACATCATCACAGCCCATGAGCCTGACCAAAAGGTACTGTGGCTCGGGCTGCCGCTCACCTCAACAGTGACGTGGAATATCCTAGAAGAAAACGTTACTAAGGTTGAAAATTAATAGAAGTCTAAGCGGAAGAACTAGAAATGGTATGGATGCAGGTACGCCATTGACTGCGACACGCTGCCATCTCGGATAGCGTCTCTAACCAGCGGTTTGAGTGATCACGAGGACCCCATCCAGGCAGGCGACACCTACCCACTTTACTCAGTGGAGCAGTCAGGGTTTTCATATTTCGTGACCACGTCGCTTGACCACCATGTGGTTTCACCCAACTGTTGGTGGTCTCAGTATATAATGCCCGGTACGGTAAACGCTCAGCTGGCATGCGGAGTACGTGACCTAACCATCGCAGGCTGTGCAACGTGAGTAGTTGACCAATTGATCGCGCATCCCGAGCGTTCCGGAATACGCGCCGGCGAACTGCCACATTGCTCACGCGATCAGTCCACTTAATGTGGGCTATTGGCGGAGACAACGATGGTCAAATACAGCAAGCTTGTTGATATCTTCCTTGCGAACAGGCCACGTTTCCGAACCATAGAGCAAAACAGAACACACAGCATTATACTCTTCCTTTCAGCGACAATCGAACGTCTTTTCGACGCCACAGATGACGCAGGTTGGCAAAGGCAACTCGTGCCTTTGCTATCCTCGCTGATATCAGCAATATTACAAGCTGACGAGATAGTGCTACCCAAGTATGTGAAACTGTCCACAGTCTCAAGCGGATTACCTGCAATAAAGAAAGTAGGAGTGGAAATGCCCCAGTCTTGAAGTAACACTTTGCACTTTGAAGGTGCGAAGCGCATTCCATACAAACCAGCCCGGTCACTCACCTTGTTCAGCATGGTCTGCATGTCTTCGGCAGAGGGTCTAAGACAATGTCGTCCGCATACTCCAGATCGGTCAACCGAGCGCCAGGAAGAAGCTCAACACCAAGTTCACTGGACTCCTCAAGCGCACCCTCTAGAATGTCGTCCATGACAAAATTGAACAAGAAGGGGGAAAATCGCGGC
>LOND01004029.1:19181-34860 GCA_014220965.1 Paragonimus kellicotti
TAAGAGATGCGGTGTATCGTCCGGTCCACGTTGTACAGCGGCACAGAAAACGTCCAAAATATTGTCATCTTCTGGGCCTACAAATCGAACTCTAAATGCGCTCGCTGATTCGGCCCCTGAAGTAAACTCGATTTTTCGATGCATTTATTGAAAGATTGAATTGTATGCGATGACTTGTCAGCAGAGTACGAAAAGCAAACATTTTCTGAACGTTTGGTTGATATACCATTTGAAAGCTTATGAAATTTTTTCGTTAATTTTACACTCGTCTATGGTTAGGATGGCAAACTTCTGGTCCCGTGAGAGTTCATGTATATTACTCGCCATTAAAAGATAATCGTACGATGAGTGCGTACCGTAGACATTCTTTCAGCTTGGAGGTTGGGATGCTGGAATTTAGAGGTGACTGACCAGTATTCGCAAACAAAATCAATGGTGTCTAGAAAGAGATCACTCGCGAACGATGAAGGTACGTCTAGAAGGACAATGCACCCGATACTCACGTCAGCTGGGTCTGAAATACGGCGATGGCTAGTGAACTTCTGTCAGACCGTAAAAAATGGTCGAGAGGTCAGAGTTGCGCTTCACTCGTTCCACGTTTTTTCATACGTATACCTTTTACTCTGACATCCGATCTAACGTCTGTTTTGTTCTTATCGCCTTCCTGGTTAATAATTTTACACCTAACTGGTAGAATCCCACATTTTTTCGTTGTAGTCTTTACTATTTACAATCATTTTTAAAAATATCTACTCCATCCCTATGTGTTATTTTTTGTTTTTATCTTGGATATATTTTCTCACGTAACAGAATCAAGATCGACTTGCTTCAAATGATTCAGCAAATGAAAAAGTTTTTGATGTATGCAAAAACACAACACAGAAAAATTACAGTCGTTTTCAATTGAGCATTACTCTGATGAATTTCAAGCCTGCAAAGAATGTGTGAAAAAAGCCAAATTTGGTTCCGTTGAGATATCCAGTAAGGAACCGCCGATGTAACAGTTTATTATCTTGAACTCTCAATGACCGATTGTTAATTTATGATCTCAGCTAACATGTAAACAAATAACGATTAAACCTATAAAATACAGGCGTAATTCGGGTAGGTTTCAGTGATATTCATCCCATACGCTGACATTTGCTGAAGTAATTAACCACGTTCAATCGACATTGATACAAAGCAATACACTGAGGTATAACCGACGAACATGTGTACGTATATAAATATTGAACAAGGACAGAAAATGAGAACGAACTTCGAAGAAGTCAACTTTCCCAAAACCACCATAAGTCGCTTGTAGTCAAGTTTCTTAGACCACCCAATTAATTTTTGTGTTTTGTTGTAGTTTTTTCAATAGTGTTCATGTGTGACTGCTCCAGAAGGTGGATATATACATACAATCAAGTAGATTTGTTAATATTTCAGTGTTGCGCAGGTTGACGCCAAAGCATGCATACAATTAATTCGGAGATGAAAGATCTCATCTCTCAGGTAGGGATAAGATTTATCTGTCAGCATTCCAACCCGATTTATCCAATATGTAATAATCTAATAATATAACCTAATGCCCGGCTATCTGGTCAAAGTGGGTACCGTAGTTAGCAAATGCGTTTTTCTGAAAGTTACCTTACGGCAGTGAAACATGGTCTCTCAAGGTGGGAGACTTGAGCCGTCTTCAAGTAATTGACCCGTGATGTCTGCGTTCGACCGTTCGCATCGGGTGTCACCGACGAGTAGTCCGACGAAGTGCTAGGAAGCGAGTATTTGGTAATGATTTCCAAACGAGTTATTTTGTTCAGTCCTTACATTTGCAGGACTTAGATGGCTGGGACATGTATTATGGATGCCAGCTAGTCGTCTGCTGCACGAAACAATCCTTGCTGATGCTAGTCACCAGTTCCGTGGTGGGAGAGTTTGTATGCAGTGGCTTGTTTTCACCCCCTTAATTCGAACAAACATAGTCCGCCTCGGATTGCCAGTTTGGATTGGCCACGGTCACAATGACTCGCAAGTGTATATGAAATGTTTTTGATGTCCACCTTTATAAGTGATTCTTATAGAACTGGTGGCCCAGCAAATAAGAGTTTCGGCTCTTAACATGAAGCTGATTCTATCCATCGTTCACACTGTCTCTGTTTGAAGAATCCAAGCAGAGACGAACCCGGTCGGGGATTGTCGGTTTGAAGGGGGCATCAAGAAACACTCTGAACACGATTGAGAGTCCTTACGGCTGTGGTTAGCGTAAACTGGCAGTTCAAAGCGGACTGTCTTTGTCCGAGCTAACCGGGTGAAAACAAGATATAATTTGATTACGAACTGTAAAATTGCTCTGCATAACATTGAAAGAGTGTCACCGAAATAGGCTTACGTCAACTGTAGATAACACCAGTATTTAGTTTGAAATGTGATACAGTGATGTAAGATTTTTAATTGTCATCTGCAGTCATTTTGTTCCTGGTAACTAGATTCAAACAAACGTGGGATTATCACGTTATCTGCAGAGTTGTTAATTCTATCGATAAGTCATACACAGTGGTGTTCGTTGCTTCACCTAACGAAACGTCTCACCTAAAAATCTATGTAGTAGCTGTATATTAGATGAGAAATGTGTGCAACATCCTAGGCTTATCCTTTTTTAAAGTGGCACAAAGTGTATGAAGACTTCTCCTTGTTTTAGCAAAATGAAGACAGTTTGAGTAGTAGGAGTATGTTATTTGTTTATAATACTAAGGATGTTATGTGTACTTCGCTGTTCTAGTAGAAAAAATTTAAGCTGGTATATTTGGCAAAGCAGCTACCGCGATGCAAATATGCTAGCCTAAGTCTTGCGAATCTACTCTGCATCACGGGACATGATGTTAATATTTTCATCATAGTCAATTTTTTGTGTAAAATGGAGTCAGTTAGTGAGCCGCACTGATTCAGAGAGAGAAAAGAGTATCATGGTTTCCTTGACGTTCTGTGGTAGATGAGTTCAGCTGTTGGCTCACAAGTTGTTTCGCGATAACCTTTTGAATGTCAACATTCGTTATCCACTTGATCATTCTGATAGTATTCCTCGCCGTATGTCTCTGAACCTGTCCTAAACACAAAAACGTCGACGTAAGTTCAAGTAGTATTTTGCTAAGAAAAATCACAGATCTTAACATTAAAAATTTTTTAAAAACATTTCCAACACACTTATGTAACCTGAATCCGTCCGAATTGGGAGTGAAGTTCCTTCATACTGGACGTACACACCGTCATTGGAGTTAGTAAACAAAATGCTTTTTCAAATGGGTTTTCTATTTGCTTACTACAATTGGTGTAAAAATGTCACAAGATAATGTATTCGAAGAAGTCTGCCATTTTAGTGGAAACCGTTTAAGATTATATCACAATACTGCGAAGTATGGAGGTTAACTAAATTTGTATCCAGAAAACCCTTTAGTGACTGGCTAGAACGTTGCACAACAATCTTTACATTTTTCATCAATTCACGTGACTTTAGGTTGACATCGTTTCAATGAGCGCACGTATTTTTTCCCATCATAGGGAACATCACTTTCGAACAGGTCTAAACAAACAAGCATCAAATTACCCAGAAGAATGTGTCAGTAGTGACAAGTAATTAGGGATTGCATTGCCGAAGAAACATGGTTGTGTAAGGTGGAATCCTCTGTTTCACAAGATTTTACCTCGACGTTGAACTAAGATTTGAAAGAAACAGCTCAAAGCAGAACTTTCCGAAACTTCGCCATTTTGAACACTCCATACGTATAGGTTTATCGAGATTTACAGTAAAATGAACGAAAATAACAATACTAGTGTTTTACGACTATCAGCGTTAGCAAGTTCAACTAATTATTACATATGAATGAAGCAGTCCGATTGCAAGTGATCAAAGTTGGTAGTGCGTGGTTCAAATATTATCATGCAATCACACCACAAGCTCAGTCCTAGATGGTCTGTCCGGTAGTCACGATAACTGCAGTGCCTATGTCAATTTAATGCTGGAATAAATAGCCAGACTATGTAACGGCTGTCTTATCTTTTTGTGCTGGTTGTTGCTTGTTAACAGCAACAGAGGCGCACGTGAAGGCCGACTAGATAGTCATTATCAGCCAGGTGTACAGCGATCACGTTGCTGATCGATTTATTTATCCGTCCTTAGCGATACCGAGTGATGTTCTTTCAACCTGTCTGAAAACCTCTAGTTAACCAACAAGATATTCCACCGTATATCAGAAAGGATTTTGAACACACGAACACGAATTAGCCCATTCACAGTAGGCGCTTTACTTAGCAAATAACATAGGGTCGCTGCGGAGAATGTACTTCTGATAGTACGAGAGAGCTTCTGGTCAAGCACCTACCAGCGCATTGTCTCCAAATGGCAGTCGGGTAAATCTCATCTAACTGATCGCAGTGAACTTGCGATATGGCCTTGTATTGGCCACCATCTGCTTGATGTAACTGTCCAGATATATTTTTTATTGGCAGTATTCGTTTGTACGCCTGCAAAACAATAGCCACAGTTGAGTTTCATCGACTCAACTATAAGAGATGCGGTGTATCGTCCGGTCCACGTTGTACAGCGGCACAGAAAACGTCCAAAATATTGTCATCTTCTGGGCCTACAAATCGAACTCTAAATGCGCTCGCTGATTCGGCCCCTGAAGTAAACTCGATTTTTCGATGCATTTATTGAAAGATTGAATTGGTATGCGATGACTTGTCAGCAGAGTACGAAAAGCAAACATTTTCTGAACGTTTGGTTGATATACCATTTGAAAGCTTATGAAATTTTTTCGTTAATTTTACACTCGTCTATGGTTAGGATGGCAAACTTCTGGTCCCGTGAGAGTTCATGTATATTACTCGCCATTAAAAGATAATCGTACGATGAGTGCGTACCGTAGACATTCTTTCAGCTTGGAGGTTGGGATGCTGGAATTTAGAGGTGACTGACCAGTATTCGCAAACAAAATCAATGGTGTCTAGAAAGAGATCACTCGCGAACGATGAAGGTACGTCTAGAAGGACAATGCACCCGATACTCACGTCAGCTGGGTCTGAAATACGGCGATGGCTAGTGAACTTCTGTCAGACCGTAAAAAATGGTCGAGAGGTCAGAGTTGCGCTTCACTCGTTCCACGTTTTTTCATACGTATACCTTTTACTCTGACATCCGATCTAACGTCTGTTTTGTTCTTATCGCCTTCCTGGTTAATAATTTTACACCTAACTGGTAGAATCCCACATTTTTTCGTTGTAGTCTTTACTATTTACAATCATTTTTACTTGTGCATTCAGTTGAACGTGTTGAAATAATACCATTAAGTTCAAAGTTGTTCTGTTGGAGCTTGTTCGTCAGTCGTCGGACTGGCATGAGTTGCTTGCCTTTCTCGATGTTGATTCAACGGGGTACTTCGAATTTGCTAACCTGCATACGCACACCGTCGATTTATAACTGGTTGCTTCTACAGTGAGTACAAAAACATTTTATTTCGTGTTTTCAACCGGAAAGTGCACTCAATACACAAGGATTAGAACAAAGCTGACCTACTAAACCTTCACGTGTATGTCCTGAAAAATTTGGTGAACCTCTCATAAGGTTATCTGGTACGAATATAGAATTATTTTTCTTTGTGTCAACATGCATTGAGCATGGCGAATCGACAAGTCAACTAGACCGTTTTCAAAATCCTTTTACGCTGAAGATTGATATTTTTTAAAAGTACTGCTCAAACAGAGGTAGCTACGATTTCTCTATCACCAACGGAAGTCACTGAGAAGTCAAAACAAACCATAACCACCCAGTTTACACCGACGAATGACTAATGCAAATTCAATCAACCAAACTGCACTGACATTTGTCGGAAGCTTCATACTGGAATGTTCCGTCTCCCATACTTACTGACTTCTGGAACGACCCACCGAACTATAGTTTCTTCTTTGGGATAGTTCATAGCTACCTTTCTGCGTTCTATTTCCTGTTTGATGTAGTTAACTGTAGACACGAAGACCAAAGTATTATGAAAAGTTATGAGATCCGCTGAACAACAGTGGAAATTTCGGTTAGCATTAATAATTGAAGATGACGACCAAAGGACTAATTAGAATGTTTCCGCTTTCGGCATAAACGATGAGTATTTATTACTGGGTTATATATCCAACTGAACTGTAGAGTTACTATGTCTGTTCTCAAGCTGATCCATGTGTGAAGTACTCGTTAGCCGTTGTTCCTGGACGGTTAAGTTGACTTCAGTATAATGCCAGTTCTGCAGTGGTCAATATACGTACCATCCACATATTAATCTCATCACTAAGGAGATCCACATGTACAAAACCGTGGTCCATTATTCATATTACAAGGTGTTAGGTTAAAAATGTATATGCATCTGAAAGTGGTAAAATAACATTAGTGTCTGATAGATAACAAGAAGAGTGTACAATAGCTTCTCAGAAAGAATGCAGCTTTCATTAAATGGTCTCATCTATTATTAATAATTTTCATCATTAAAAATGCGCGTTGTAGACCTCGAGAAGAAGCGTACGCCTACCTATTCACTATTTTATTCCATTTGTTCTTACTGTTTAGAGTGCAACAAACAATACAGTAGAGCACAAGTTGACGAGCATAAATTCGACATATGATATCCATAATGAAAAGGTGGACGTCATATGTGAATTATTCGCAGAGTCTGTTGCACTTCTCAATTTGCTACACAACCAACTTAATTTTCGTACGACCGGCTATTAAGAAGCCAAGCAGAACGTGACGAAAAGCGTGAGAAAGAACTTAGTCTGCGCGCACAAATGTGAAATATGCAACTTGTTCAAGAGTGCTTCGGTTGCAGCAAGACAGTGTTGCTGAAATAACGTCGATGGGTTAACAGGAAAGTTTGTGAACCACTGTGAACGAGTCACTTGAACTAACCGCCTGAAAGATTCAGGGCACTGAGTTCCCTTGATCCAATTCGTCAAAACAGCAAGAAGACAAACGTTGCGGGATGTTAACATTTCGATTTATCTCGTCAGCCGCATACTAAATACAAACAGAATATATAACAAAGGCGCGTGGCAACAATAGTTGAACAGAGTGAATTTTGGGTCAAAAGGCCGTTACCAGGGGAGGTGGACGGTGTGAACCATCAATTTTTGCGCACACAACACTGGCTTTCTTTGTTTGATCAGCACAGCTTCACTGATGGCCAGAATTTTGGGGTTTGGGTGCCGTAGCAACACAGTGAACGACCTGGTTGGGTCGACGTTGTGACCTGTCTCCAGGATGTGCTTCGCAATTGACGACGCCGGGTTTCGCGTTCGGTTGCTCCTTTGACTGTCCGTTCGCTCAGCAGACTGAATCAACCATTTTGGGAGGTGTTCGGCCATACGTTGACGCAAACACCGGTCCGTTCTGCCGATATAACTGTCATTGCAACTGCAAGTGAACTGATAAACGACATGTGAGACAGAATAGTTAGGTGTGTCACGTCTAGCGTTTCCATAACTAACTCCCCGAGTTGATGATAAGAGGCGCAATTCAGCTGCAGGGTATGTGCGATTCACAGCTGATTGAAGCTGATGACGCAGTATAGTGGACAAATAGTCTCCCCTGAATTGTAGTTTTGTTGTCTATATGGTGTTCGTTTTTTGAACTCGAAGCGATTGATAAGTATTGCTGCTTGTTATGTTGCACTCACTGCTTCCCAAAAGTATGAACCCGCAAATCAGGAGAACAGTGTACACGGCGTCTAATAAAGGCAATATGCAGTTGTTAAACTCTTACCCACATATATTCACTAGTGGATTGTCGTCAGTTCAAGTGCTTCTCTTTCAGTGTTTTTCGCGATATGCAAAGTTAATATACTACTCAAGATGAAGCTCCGAAGCATCAGGAAACTTGCTCGATTGAGTTGCAGTGACTAGTCGTCGGTTGACTATCAGACTTACTTTATCAATGAATAGGTAGCTATATCAATAAACGCTCTAGAGGATACTGGTTCATTCGCAATCAGTAAAGCGTTTCACGACTTTTTTCCTGGCCGTATGAGGTGGATCAAACAATGTTCAGATGAGGCTAGCAAACGGTTTGATCTCTTACTGCGGCTAGTATTCTCCAACAGTGAAGCAGATGATTAGAATATCGTCTGAATGCAACCCAATAATAGTTACAAGAGACTGCTGCAACTATATGTGCTTGAGAATACGTATATCTCCACTACTTTTCAAGAAAGCTGAGAAAGCCTAACTAGCACTAGACGAAATTAAGGCGGTCACGGTACACTTCTGCAAAAAATATTAACCAAAGAAGCTGTACGGTTGTGATAGAAGTGGTTCTTTGTGACACTAATAATAAATTTGCTCGGCTGAAGTGAGAAGTAAATGAGCTCTTTTCCGTTCAACAACACAGCGTTGTCCTTGCTGTTGATTGATCGCGTTTGTCATCTGTTAGGTGTTAGTAAGAACTTGTTTAAAAAATTGGTTTGCTCATAACGAACGAGTCGTGGAGACTGGAGGAACGGACCTGAGAATACAAAAACGACTTGTTCATCAAACTTAAATAAAGCCAAATCCACGAAGAACAAACAAGATTCCGACCTACTGAGTGGCATTGGGTCGCATGTTGACCTCACGATCTGTCTTAAAATGTAGTCGCTTATGCAGTCAAGCGAAGGTTTTGTTCTGTTCGGTTACAAAGGATACTTTATATTTAGATGCTCAGAAGGCTGATGGAAACAATTTTTCATGCAGCAAATCACACCGAAACATGTGAATTACTTGAGAACATTACTTGAAATTTCTGTATGTTCATGAGACCGATTTTACTCTGCGACTTAAAATCTTGACCTGTTCGCAATAAAGGTGTCAGTAGAATTGCAGTGTTCAAGATTGTTCTTCCCAACTAT
Organism: Paragonimus kellicotti; assembly: GCA_014220965.1. Lineage (NCBI taxonomy): Eukaryota > Metazoa > Platyhelminthes > Trematoda > Plagiorchiida > Troglotrematidae > Paragonimus > Paragonimus kellicotti. Next base: position 28,079 of record LOND01004029.1, read on the forward strand.
TTTCTTTTAACACGGGCGGTGACCAAGTGAGTGTTCAGTTTTGAAACTTTCGGATAAACAGCCAGGTAATGAAATAGTGTAAACCTACGACCAGCGATGTTTGGCTTGTGTATTTCGTACGCCAAATACACAATAACCGGGTCCGGTACCATTAAATTAAAAACACTGGGTTCCTTTAGACAACTTCTTAAATGCAAAACAATATATATGTTCTTTTCATTTTCATCGGTTGCAAACGTAAAACATGCAGGTTATGTACGACAGATAAACAGAAATAGACAGGGTATGGATCTGTATACATACATATCAAATATTATGTCATCAACTCCATAGCAGCTCGATGGGCCGCCCAAAAGTCTTTTGTGCATATACCGCAAACAAGTGAGTTCTGATCAACAAAGTTTCGTTAAAGGCTAGTAGCTTCGGGTTTTGTTTGTTGGTGAGTAGTAGGCAATTTTGGTTTTATAAAAGTGAATAACTCACAAGGTATATCATTAAGTCAGCTTAATGGCCTGTCATCCTGACCACTCTATGATGCGAAATTTTGAGTTGCGGAATCACCGGTCTGAGCTTATTTTTGCTGCCAGTTTCTACTATCATTTAATAACGTATTGTACCCAAGTAAACATCAATACAACTGCAAGTAAATTGTCAGACAAAATGAGAGACAGAGTGGTCAAACAAACAGTATTTACGATTTTGTGGAGCAGGACCTTCAGTAATTTGAACTAAACGTGATTGGACAGCTGCACACATGCGGAATAGGACAGACATCGATTTGTCCTCGATGTAATTTGCCAGATGAATTTTGAACTGCATGAATAGAAACATGTATTTATCTTGAACTGTCTGAACTGGCTCATTGCAACTGTAACGTGCGGTCGAAACCAGCAAGCGCGCACAGGTTGAATTTGAATTGTGTGACGGGACGTGCTGCTGTGTTGTTGACGCCGTTTTAGTTTCCGTTTGTGTAAGTCGTGTGCATGGCTTACTGGGCCTTTGGCTCATGCTTGTCTGTATTGTTTCCTTTTACAGGATTGTTGTTGGAACCCCTCCTTCGGAAGAACGCTGTCCCCCGGTGTCTCCACGTTGCCCCAAAATCGGTCCGTAAGTGCGACGGACAATCAGAATAGAAGCGGCTGGCTTGCATGTTACACAACCATTAACCAGGCTTTTAATTTCCGTGAATTTTCTGGAACATCCACTTGCCAGTAACGTTTTCCTTAACATTTCCTGTTCCGCCTGCAGTTCCTCAGGGGTGCAGAGACATCTGACTCGCAAGCTTTATGTGTGCGACTGATGAGAAAAACGAAATGCTAACGTGGCTCAAATTGTTTTTTTTTCTGCACTAACGAACTGGCGAATTAGACTACCGACTACCGGACTAAGGCGGAACATGGTCGGCTAGCGGCACAATGACGAATTCCGACGACTGTTCTCTTGAGTGACTTCAGCAGGTGTCTCCTGACAGGTATGGCACTACGGGATAACTACAAGTGAGGTTTAGAATTTTTGTTAGACAACTGGTAACCTGCAACTGTCAGTTGCCTACCTGCGCACGAACTACTTATGGGTTTTTTATTTACTATTGGGGACTTCATTATCTGCCTTTCTTTTGTAATGGTAATTTCCTCCTTCTAGATTATTTCTCCGCAACACTGCAATAAACTACTATTTGAACAACATCGTAAACTGGTTAGGCGTATGAAAATTTGTGTGCTTAAAACACCAGTAACTGTAATAAAGTATACCTGGAGATGACAGATTAAGTTTCAAATTTTCAGGTGATGAAAGGTAACATTGTTTGGAGTGTTTGACATCACTATTGATATGTTATATTATAACTTGTTGGACGTACAACGAAAAATGTAGGATGTAATGAAGAGACATGTAAACGTTGTTAGATCAAACAAACGTTGTCCATTTTCTGAGAGAAAAAATTGAGACTTTTATCGATAACGTAAATAACAAATAATTTCACGACTGTTCGAACAAGTGTTGTTGTGTAATGGGCTACCAGTCACGTAAGTTTTCGATCGTCTACCAACTTAAGAGGACCATCTAAAAATCTTGGTTGTGTATGTGTGTAAAATACAACTATTTACTCCAATGCATTTCGATGTGAGGTGCAGTTATTCCTGAGACGTCTGGGGGTGTTTTAAGCGTCACGATAAATAATTAAGGAATGCACCTGGTTGTAAATTTTTAAGTAGGTGAACATTTAAAGCAAATATTGTTGATGGAATTCTCGAAGCTCATTCAGATGATTTTCAAAACCTAAACGTAGAAATTGGCTGTAGGAAAAATGGTATATGTGCACCACTCCAATGTTAATAGACTTATTGTGCAAACAGCGTTGTTTTTTTCCCAGAGGAAATGATATAACGGAAACACTTATTTGGATGTAAACTGAAACCATTCAGATTTAGGATGAACATAAGTGTTGCAGGGAACAAATATATACATAATTCATTCGTAAAACTGTAGTGTTCAAATTCACTTTCGTGTACTCGGTAAGAATAACGCGTCTCTCATATATATTTGTAAATTTTGTACTTGAAACAATACTCTTCAGCAATTTTCTTGGACAGGACGCAATGCACGTTATACTTAGTAAGTACCATCACTGATCTTGTAAGACCTTCACAACTTGAGCTAAGTTATAATGAACACCCAACGTGCGCATACTTATAGTAACGAACTCTAGTGATAACGCCGATCATTTATAACGGCCGGTTTTAGCGTCTACCAGAAGTTGGTAAATCATACCTGTGTAATACTGCGTTATAAAGGATGCCATTCCGACGCAAAGAATAACAAAAATAACTTGCACCATTATGCACAACTTTTGGGCAAAACGCGAACATCATAAACATCAAGGTGATGTTTAGTTTATTTAATCAAAATCGAGCAGTGCTCAAGTTTGAGTTGAGGAATGTTCCATCGCACGACTGCTGCTCAAGCTAGTCCTAAATGGACAAGCAAGCTGACTCTACCTGTTGAAAGCAAATAAAGTTACCAACGCGTCAAACGGAGAGAACCGAAACAACATTAATCATTCTGTTATCACTTCGATGACGTTGGAATGAGCAGTCAGCAGTGATTTCCCAACACCTTCAGTTTGTTCATCGTCTGACGCGTTGGCCATCGCATTCTATGTAATATTTTCAGTTACCTGGCCGGCCCATTAATACATTTGTGTGTAGTTAGTCGAATGGAGAAAATAACCTTGTAAATGATTATTATGGGAAGATTGCCTAAACTGGTTTCGTATTTCATTGAATTTACATGTTACAAAGTACTACTGTAGTTTGCAAAAATTTACAGTTCATATGTTACATCCTAATGTTAAATGCTAACCTTTTACCTTTGCGCAATGCCGGACTTTAATCTTAGAATTGGATTTTGCCCGATTTAATAGCTAGTATTCCGAGGTTTTCTTCTATCACAAGACAGTCGTTCAGCCTGAACTGAAGGGTAGTAGCACTATAAGGTACAAGCCATCACATCGTGGAACCAATGAATTCACCAAAATTAACATAGTAAGGTGTTTCAACCAAAAGCGCATTCATGAAGATGGTGAAGATATTTCTTGTGTAAGGAGTAGTATTGTCACGAGACCTGACAGTTATTCTGTATAAATGTAATTGTTTTTAATAACTCCAAACGTTAATGGAGTGTACCACTGAACGACACTCGATTTTGGTTTGTGACTATAACATAAGCATTATACAACTAAGGAGGTTCATATGTTAAGGTAAACGATACCATATTATCTATTTTTATTATAAGATGGACCACAAAACATATCATATTATGCTATCCAGCGTCGTTATAATGTGAGATAGCAACTATAGGTGGACCAAGATAACACCGTGCTGTTGTATTGTAGATTAAATGCAACATACAATAAGCAATCACTTTTAAGAATTCTGCTAGAAAGAAACAACATACTTTCTTCTGTGACTAACTCATTCCGCTACCGAGAAAAGATTTATAGTCTTCGCTTTTGCTGCATTCAAATCAATCTAGGGAAACGCGGAACATATTTGGATTATCGCCGAATGAGAAACTGTTTCTCCCTGGAGGTTTGATACACGTTGTAGATATGCTGATGCAGCTGTCAACGTTTTAGCAACATTTATAATACGTTGCGTATAAAAGGCATCAACCACACAATCGGCAATCACTTCATGGGCTTTAGTTCGCGCGAATATCATCAATTCATGTTTTCTTGAATTGGACTAACTATATTGTTTGTTTGGATTGAAAAATACAAGTGTTTTACGCCCTAATTTATATTCAGACTTTCTAAGTAAGCCGTAGATTGATTTTCGAGATTGAGTATGAATCAAAAGTTACGTTGCTGAGGCAAAGTTTATTGTAGCCCAATAAATCGCTGAGCGGTAAAATTGCAAACAAGTTGAAAGACTGATAGCACAGAAATCTCAAGGAATTGGAACATTAGTTTCCACTGATAAACTTGAAAAAGGCCAACAGTAGCATGTAAGATGTCTTGCGCAGTGACATTTCGTTCGCATCTCATCGGTTACTTTTGCGAAATTAACATACACATTATATAGTGGGGGAGCAAGCAGCTAGGCGAAATCGATCTAATCATGTCTGAGACTGTCAGTCCGGTGACCAAAGCGGAAGCATCAAGATGCAACTGAAGCGTACTCATTAAGAACATGAAATAGAATTGCTGTGGGTCAAAAGGGGTAATAGAAGTTCAAAGAGAGAGAGTTGGTTAAAAATCCATACAGATTGAATGGAAGTGGTGAGATATGGTTGGAAAATCTATACAGATCAGACAGAATTGAAAGGATGTACATTGATTTACACTGATTAAAAAGATAACGCAATATGGATTTAGGATGGATAGAGGTGGTCCAATAGTTGTTGGATTGTATGAAGAATACATCGGTCTAAAAAAAAATTGGGTTTGGAAAAAATACGAAAGTAAAATGGAATCAAACAGTACCAGTTGCATTCTTACCAACATAGTGACAGGCTAGTCACCAACTGTTTCTGGGCGCACAGGGTGGGATTCAACCGATGTATTGAGACAGCTTCCGCAATATTGAGAGCCTGCTTTGGTTTGGGTCTAAAGAACACTCTAAAGGCGGTCCTTGGGTCCACTGAGTGCCCGGTCTGAAGAAGGTGTTTTGTAATGGCGCTGACGGCACAACCGACCCCCGAATTCAAAAGCCATTTCGGTATGTGTTCGTTAATGCGTGTGCCGAGGTGCCTCCTAGTTCTACCGACGTATCTGCTTCCACAGACACAATCAAACGTGTATACAATGTTGGACTTGGGCGATATATTCCGATATATTCTTCATACAGTCCAACAAATATTGGACCACCTCTTTCTATCCTAAATCCATATTGCGTTATCTTTTTAATCGGCCGCATCTTGATGCTTCCGCTTTGGTCACCAGACTGACAGTCTCAGACATGATTAGATCGATTTCGCCTAGCTGCTTGCTCCCCCACTATATAATGTGTATGTTAATTTCGCAAAAGTAACCGATGAGATGCGAACGAAATGTCACTGCGCAAGACATCTTACATGTATCCTTCGGCCTTTTTCGAATCGCAAGAACGTTTGTTTTATATGGGTAAGGAAACGCTGTTTCTTGGAGGAATATACCCAAAGTTTAGAATTAAACTTTACTCTCTTCCGGAGGTTTTGTAGAAAGCACTGTGATTTAATCAGTAAACTTTTCGTCCTGAATCATTTTTTCATTCTTGAATGCAGTGGACATGTCTGAATCCTAATTAGACAGTAAAATTGTCACGCTACGCTTTTTCTTACCGTAAATTGTTCGCACGTCAAACATCTACCTCTGAAACGTACAATCCAACCCAGCATGTCTGAGGCATAATATGCTCACGTTTACCGACTTTTCTCATGTGACGAACAAGTTGGTTGGTAGATCAAATCATCTCAAATTATTTTAATAGTTTCATATTGCTCATCAAAGTTAACTTCGGTAGAACAAATAATGTAGCGTAAACGTGTCTTAAAAAGATATGGCATGTTCAAACTATCTGAATCAAAATCCCAGACTGCTTACCAGAACAAATAACGGTTTAGATTACTGATAAGTAGTCGGGGATTTGGTTAATTTCACGTTGAAAAACAGCCACAATTGATCACCGCTGTCGCATTCTCATAGACTTTCCAGTTGGCTGCAAGGTTTAATGCGATCGGGGAGTTCGACCTGTCTAGGAAGTCCCAATCGCGGGATTATCGATTACAGTTAAAAGGTTAGTTACTGGGTTTCCAATCGAGACGATCGAGCAAACCGACCATTACTCACAATCAAAAGTGGTTCAGCGTTCACATATGATAATTCGGTCGTGCCTAATGTGAGGTCAATGGCGCGGTAGCAAACACGGTTACCTCATGAATGGAATGACCGGAATTCTAGTCCCGGCCGTCACAATGATATGCACTACTGAGGAGCTCTAATGATAACGAAACTCGAGTCTAGTGCTTCTTTTCGGAAGGGCCGACTGGAAAGCCTTTGGGAATGCGACGTCTGCGATCAATTATGAGTGATGTTCAACTTGAAATTAATCAAATCCCCGACTGCCAATCGATAGAAAAAGATTCAGTTTTAGTTAGCTATCAGAGCCAACATTTCAGCTGGTTTTTTCCTAAGTGTGTTTCAGGAATTTCATTTTCCTTATCAACATTAGTGTCGCCTAGTATTCGTTGGTCAGCATCTACAACACATGTTCATGGATTTTTATTTGCACTTTCAATAAGGA
>LOND01004030.1:24478-35125 GCA_014220965.1 Paragonimus kellicotti
TCAACATTGTTCTTCACCACGAAATAAACGGGAGTTTACGCACGTCGCTTCGATTTCGTTTTTGGTTTAATTGTTGGCTGATGAATAAGTAGCACGATGAAATGTTCTACGTCCTGGCCTTCCAACGCCCTCCTTTTGCGTCTTACGTCAAGTGTGGAATTATTCGCTCGACATCGCCCGACTCTACTCCCTGACGCTGTCTTCACTTCGTACATGATCACCTATTCAACCCAACAGAATTCTATTAGTCTGTGTCGTACCTTTTTTTATCATCAAACCCCTCGATTTATTTGTATGTACATTTCTATACCTGTTTATCATCATCATAGTTTCATATTGTTATCACGTTGGATAGTTTTACAGTTATGTGATTAAACCACTAAACTAGCTACTATTGTATCCCACCGACCATTTCCAGATGGGTTGGCGTTTCATAAAGGTTTCCGCCTCAACTCTAGGCAATAACCCATAGAATTTCTACGTTCATTCCACTGACCTGCTCGTTGTTGGTGGAGCGATCCGCGCTGCCTGAGCTTGCGGTGTTAGTAACTGTACATATGAGTTGTTGAGGCCACTTCGAATTTGTTAATCGATCGTTGTGTAAGATCAAGCTCCCAAAAACTTAGAATGTATGCATAATGTCAACCTTAATAAAAGTGTATAATCGTACCAAATGCCAAACGCGTATGTTAGGTGAGCATTTAATCACCTTTGCACAGTTGTCTGGAAGTTGAAACCGAGTTAGAGAGAAAATTTTGCTTACTACCAACTTACCTGCAGCTTCAAAAGATTAGACAACCGCGGTGGATGGGAGCAAACTAGTTGACATCCTCCCTTATTATTCTAGAAGTTTCGGCTCAGAAATTTATTAACCATTGTGCAGGAAGCTCCGTGCTATTAGTCTAGATACTTTTCCTATCTATAAGGTTCGTCAAATGCCACTATACTTTTCATTTTAACGCACAATCAACAGTGTATATCCCCTACTGGTATTGCGCGATTAACAGTGTGTCTCAGAGTTACACGCTAAGGTTTCTGCTGTTCGTTTAGTTCTCGTCAGGATTCTCTCCGCATACTAACTGCCCATCTTTCTTATAAGCTGATGATACCAAAATCCGGCACATACTGCCTAGTAATATGGAGACAACGAGGCTGAGAGATGGTTCGGATGTTTTACACCGCTGAGCGACTTACAATCGGCTTCCGTTTAAAATAATCAGATATGGAATTATGCACCTTCGTCACTCCAGCTAACACTGAAGGCCGCACTGGTGGTGAAAAACCATACACCACAACCTGCAGTCGGAATCTGTCGGCGATTACCTCAACTACCGCTCATCCATCCAGCCGTGTAGCGTTGATTAACAAGGAGAAGAAAGTAGACCCCCAGGTTAATCAATGTGTTGGTTAACATTTTTGCTTCACTATCATATGCAGCTTCAACTTGGTCAATAAGTCTACGTTCCCGTCTCTAGTTTATGACTAAGTTGGTGATTATTGAAGCGTAAAAAGAAAGTGCCACAAAACATGTCATTAATGTCTGTTCATAATCACATTCAAACAGGCACTTGAATGATGTGGTAGGAACGACCTATAAGTATCTGCTCAGCACCGAACATTTCGCTTACTGAGGAATATCCTTTTACTCAATCTGCATGTCCACCTCAATGGAAACTCATCAGGGCTGCGGCATAAAAGTCGTAGTTCATATTGCAACCTAGTCTCATTCAACTTCGGTGTGTGCCAATTCAGACACAAGCCACTAGAATCTGGCGCAATGGCCTTATCAGAAGCAATTTCAAGGGCAGAACTGGAGTGAACATTTGGAACACCAAACGGAGTCCGTATATAGTCAAACCACCTCACTCATTGTAGTATGGTAATTCTACGCACGTCCACTCACCCGCCTTCAGTCGTCGCATACTGACATCCGATTGTTGTATCATTAAAACATCGTGGTTGTTTGTCGTCCGTTCAGTTCGATCTTTTTATTATTCCCAGTGAAAACCCTGCCGAAATTCCGAAAGAGAAAATATTTACCTACCTGTCCATTTCATCCATTCTAGAGCATGCAACGCAACTTTCGATGTAATTCAAACCCAGGTGGCCCGCTAACAAATAAAAATTCAATACTGAGCTCTGGCCAATGTCCACTGTCGTGCAAAACAGATCGCCCTTCATGACGACAGTTCAAACTTATTTATCAACCCGTTCGCTTACCTGCATTGGTTTATGGCTTTTTGATCCCACTAGACGATACCCGATTTACTTTATTGTGACCGTGACAAGCGCTTAGACTGGGAAGTTGCATATTGCATGACGCGCGTTATAAGTTACGAGAAAATATAGAAAGACAAACGCACACGCCACTTCGCACTGTCGAATTTCCATATCCTTGGCAGCGGTGCACTGAAATTCGCTTTGATTGCAGGTCACAGTGCAGTAGTCACTTCTGACCCCACGTCGTCCAACATTGCGACTTTTCCTTTGGTCCTCCGAGTACGAGTCGTGCAATACCACTAGTAAACGAGGCTGCCTGTTATACAACAGATTTATGTTCGTAATGTTTGGCTTTTCGACCGGATGATGTTCATTTTTGGGGGTGGTTGCCCATGATTGATCGTCGTGCCTGACCTCACCAATCGATGTGCGTCCTCAGTTGATATCCATCTCGCGTGATTATTGACTAATATATCTGGCTTTGTTGATTGGTCTGAGGTTGCGTCTTTTCGACCAAATACCCAACGTTGGCTACCAACGCAGTATGCAACTTCAGCTTCCCTCAATCTGCAATTTTTACGAACGCCGTAACTACTATTTGCATCCAAGCTGAGTAGCTCACTTTTGCATCGATGATTTATCACCGTGAGTTAAACAACGACTTAACTCATTCACTCGATGTTCAACATGAGCAGTTAGCTGGTGTGCACAAATTACGTATATGCTGAAATCGTGAATAAAACTTCAAGGCTTCAGTTACATCATATGTAATATTAAGGTCATCCAGCGTCACGCGAACACTACGTGTTCGCATCATTTCTGCGCATACAGTTGCAGATAACTATTCACGAGGTTATGGTGCCTATAGACCGCAAAAAGAGCCGGTGACCTATAGGGTGCTCGCGGAAGGCTGCACAGTGCGACTTGGTATTGACCAAATCTCGGTACCGGGATAATCAAACGACGGCATTCCAAATATATTAACTTGCATTGTAACACGATCACCGTTGGAAAATGTATGACGATGGCTGATGTTTCGTGGACACGTTGGCCTCCAATTATGTACATGAGATTCACCGGTACATATTGTTTTATGTGCAATTCGGAATGCTTTGCACACAGTGTGTGGGTCAAGAAGTGGATCAGAAATTAATGGTTCCAATATGGCTGATAGAAGTTTCAGGTCATTGGATATAAGCGATCTGAAGTAGATGGAGGACAACTGAATAGCACTTGAAATACTAGGGTACGCATATGCCTGGCTGACTGCAACAGAAATAACTGCATAAGAGCGTATGAGGATGATATTCTTATTAACAGCAGCTGCTTCAGTACCGGATGTCGCGCTAAACGCTGTAGACCGCGACAGTTGGACTATTTGTTCTAGGTTCCTCTCAGATTTCTGCATTACACAGTGGGAAGGTAAAAAACGTCTGACTTGTAGGTCCCCCTGACGTCGTGCGCTGAATCGGGTCTTTCGTCACCCGAAATGATGCATACATTTCGTCCAACAATCGTAACACAACTCTTCCAAGCCTTATACGTTAATGGTCTATCTACTGCAAAAATCGTTTGTCTCCACCCTTTTTCAAAATAAACGCAAAAATAGTAATCCGTAATATGATTTCAAACAAAAACCTGATCTGATGTAACAAGGCAGAAAAAGGGGTTGCTCAGCATCTGCACCTTCTATGAAACTATGAGTGACTCAAGACTGCGAGCATTACTATACGGCCAGACTTAGCGAGATCGATATATATTAACCGATCAACGCGCGACGATATCATACTGCGGGAAACCACGGTGCAGAGGATATAAACAGTCATCAAGATTAAATGATGAGTATAGAAGTAGTTTGTGGAAATAGGTTCATAAATCGTAGAGTTGTATCTCACGTATATACGAGTATTACACATTTAAAGTCCCGGTGCATCATCCACGTTGCGATGTGGGCGGGATTTGACGTCTGCTGGATGGAACTCTAAGATCGGCCATGTGCTTTACTCCGATCGTTATGTGACTATAGGTTGTATTTGTTGCCAACAGTGAGGTGCAGAAAACGATAACGTTGCGTGTTCAGACAATCTGGGAAACTGTTGGAGAACTAGGTGTTTAAACGGTTATATTGTTGTAGGTTATGAAACATGAGAGAATTATGCAGCCCGCGTGATGACTAAGGAGGAATACTGAACCAACAAGCGTTGAAACACAGTTCTCGGTGTCATTTTCAACTGCCACGCTGTGTTGCACAGTACAAGGAATTGAACACGTATGTTTTATCATAGGGTATCATGTTATCATATGATACAAAGAAAAATACAAGACGTCTGCTCGCGACGAAGTAAGCATCTTTGAGATATGAGAACCACATTCGGTAAGAACTAAACCAAACTGTTAATGCACCGTGTTCAGCATGTTTTAACACATGAGCCGAGAAGAACACAACGTCGGAAGATGCAAAGTTTCAATGAGCTCAAGTGGCCTTCCTTGAGGGTAACGTAATGAAGGTCATATTGAAAAAGTAGGAGAGACCACGCAAGACTTCCAGTGATTTGGTTAAATTGCGTCGCGTCTGAACAAATTGGTCGGGTCTATTACCCACCAAGTGGAAGTGAGACTGATGTAGATAATGCGCGTCCATTCCTGGTGTTACATTTTAGCCCATACTATATTGCAGACAGAGGTTTGCTATCACCGCGGTTGAAGCGTGCCTGTTGGGTGTAACTGGTAACAGCTTTCATACGGTATCGCTCCGCATGGATAGACAGACCCTTATGAATCACTCAAAGTTGATCAAAACGTTTGCTGTATTTATCTGACCGTTCGTTTAACGCGATGGCTGCGTACGTCCATTTGTTTGCTTGTTTCTACAATGTGACAGGTACTTCCCCCATCTGATTTCATTTCCCAAATGCTGTCCGTCGAACGTCCAAAGAGACTGGATCTTTACGGTATATTATCCGTCGTTTTAAAATATCATTTAACGGAAATACGGTTCAAATGACGTATTCAGAGAGGATAGAGGGAATTCCTTCAGATGTTTAATAACGATAGGTTATTTGTACAATGGACCGGAGACCTGGTTTCTTCGGTTCCTCCTTAGTCGACGTGTCATCAATGTGTTTTCAACTGGATCTTTACAGGTATATTATCCGTCGTTTTAAAATATCATTTAACGGAAATACGGTTCAAATGACGTATTCAGAGAGGATAGAGGGAATTCCTTCAGATGTTTAATAACGATAGGTTATTTGTACAATGGACCGGAGACCTGGTTTCTTCGGTTTCCTCCTTAGTCGACGTGTCATCAACTGTGTTTTCACCAAGGACACATAGATATAAGCTGACGGTTAAGATTCTCTTAATTTGAAATTTTTCTGCTGCTTCGGAGGACTCACTTGTGCAAGGCTTTTAAGCTCCGTTGAATGTCAGTGTGATGACTGCTCTCCTCATACCGATTAGATGAGAAGGGCTGAAGTTGAAATATCCACCGGAATGGGTTGATTTGCTGCACGCATAACCCCGAACTTTCTGCTGATCATACGCTTCAACAGGGTCGTCCAGAAAATTAAGCGAACGCCCTTTAGTTTCACTTTCCAATACAAAAAGAATGTCGTTACGTTTCCAATTAGTGGCTGTGGGTCTTGGTTTCGGGCAGTCCGTTTCATGCTCAAATACGCGTCATCTGCATTTCGCCATCAGATTATTCCAGAACAAACAAATCCATTCACAACCCGCGCTTCCGGGTGGCTTTCTAGTAAAACATTCCCAAGGATGGCTATCCAGGATGGTTGAAAGGTGGAGTATTACAGCTTACTTAACTCCCCGTGGTTTTATTGATACAGCTATTAGAACTGGGCATTTGTTGATAGCATCAGTGAAAGGAACAGATGCGTATAAACGATATGCCTCTGAGTGGCCTTGCACACATACTGAGCCCAAGTAACATTATCTTCGTGCCGGGTTGACGACCGGTGGTCAGAAAACCGTGGACCACCAGATGGATTAACAGTCAAGCAATGAGAGGACAATACTTCGCAGGACGTATTTCCCAGTCGCGTCGAAGTCTGACGCTAGTGCAACCATTGACAGACGACCGTCAGAAACACATTTCTCAGTGTCACGTTCTTCTGACATGTATGTGAAATCGCACAACGAAATGAAAACACTCCCCATCAGATCATGCACCTTCCGGGAATGTTGGACTTAAAATGAGTCACAATGTCGTAACAATCTGACTGCTGTGGGTGTAATCCGGTGGCCTAAAAGTTAGGTAGCTTACGAGTTGACCAAGTAGTTGCTATACATGGCTGACCGTGAAGTCTACAATGGGCGAAAACGTTGACCAATGATCATCAGATTCTTTGCTACCCAAGGTGAGCTTTGTCGACATGTTATGGTCAAAAGTGTGGGAGAATGCAAATAATTTCGGGATGGGATGGATATTCAAAATTGGAGGAGATCATTAACTTGTATAAAAATTAGAAGATGGTAGAATATTGACATGACAGCCCTCAGGATTCCAATTTTCATGCCGTTTTGGGATGAACACTGAACGTACCCACAGGTTGGTACATAATTTACAACTGAATAGACTAGTATAATCTGTCAAAGTTCGACAGGGTGGAATAGGCTCAATCATCCCAATTTTTGTGTACCCTCAACTAAAATAGAAAGTGACCACAAATATTGCGCCTGCTAGTAAACTGGTGCGTAATTACTCATTTCCAACAGCTCTGTAGGGGACGTGATCAATACAAGTCACCACTGGCGCATCAGGCATTCCTCTACAACTACACAAATCATTCTGCTTCGCCATACCGGAAATCTTCCAAGAAGACGGGAGAAGTACGGATTTTCCATGGATCAGGGGATGGAAACGAGGAAACAGGTGATTAACCGTCAAATTTGTAAGTGTCAATGCTGAGACGCACTAAAAACATGGTATGGTGGTGAACCTCCATTTTGCGAATATCTATAAGGCGTCACAAAATAGGGTTTCCTGAGAAAACGGTTTCACGCACTCCACCTTGATGATCGTGGTGACAACCACAAACGTGAAAACCCGAGCTGGAGCGCCTACTATGCTTGTTTTCTTGAAGGTTAATATCATAAGATTCATAGTGGAAAACGTTGGTAGCCCCATGTGTCCACAACCACATCATGTGTATCAGTCAGGAAGGCTGAAAGCTTCTTAACAATCACGCCGGCAGAGCTGTATGCAAACTTCCGAACGAACAGTTGAACCAACCGGGAAAGATTTGCAGTTGAACCGCTCCTCATAACTCGCGTGGACGTCATCTATTCATCAAAGAAGCGTAGGTATAACTTCACTTATTCATTACTTATGAACATATAATTTATTGGTCGATTATGATCGTTAGCATCGAAATAGCACCCACCGCTTTTTTCAGTCGACCATGCGAACAGCCTGGCCTGTAAAACGTACACATCCCTCGCCGTTGTCTTCTTCAAAGCGCTGGCGAATGTATTGTGGGCCACTGTAAAAAACGGTGCCGTTGAGCGGTCGTGATAATAGTTATCCGGATTCATTGAGAGTCGGGCAAAACCTCGATACCCCGTAGCTTGAGGTCACAGTGTCGCATAAATGTTGTGCAGCTGATTAAATTTTCAGCCAAAACACATGGTTGTCGTATACCAGAGGACTTTATAAAGCTGACCATTCATAGCACGACAACTACCTACTCAGTGCGCGACCAGATTACACGTTACTCAAACGCATCCAATCTCGCAGGACATACATATTTCCTGGTGGCTGAAACTAGACGAAACATAGGTTACATTGAGCACTTATTCTTTCCTTCCTGCTGCCCAACTACACCTTTATAAACTATATATACGACCCCAATTCGAGTACTGCACGTTCATATATAGTCACCTGCGCAAGTCTGATAGGCTAGCTTTGGAAGGTCTGCAGAGTGCGCTCACGAAAAGGTAACCGGGCTATCCATCTTCTCTGAACTACAGAGAACGTTGCCAAACGATTGCACTCGATCCACTTTGGCTACGGCGACTCAAGCTGAACCTTGCACTTGTGTATAACCTAGTCTATGGCAGTAAATCCATCGCCGGTTTCGTCATCCGCTTGCAACAAAGCTCAAAGTACAATCTCCGAAAAAAGAAATTAACCTTGTTGGCTTTAAATCCCGAAAATGTTGCGTTCAAACCTTTTCCTAGTGAAATATTCCTACATTTGGAACAAACTCCCATATGCAATTAGAGCCAGTAGGAATATGTATCAATTTAAACGAAGCTTAGAAACTTTCTTGATAATAACGAACGTCATGTCAATTTTCATGTGGCTGCATAGGGTGTTATCTTTGAAAACGGACCTAATAGCATCTGAGGGGAACCTTCTGTACCGCGTGATATTACATCACGTACCTTCGAATTGATCAAAGCTATCAGTTTCACCATTAGAGCGGGATAGATCGTTGTACATAGTTATGATTAAAACTTGCTCTGGAACCTGAAAACATATTTATGATTAACACATGGGTGTCAATAGACACGTGCTCGTACGTAACAAATCAATCTTTCTGGTACGCTCTTACTTTATACTAAATGCTAACTACCTGTGTGTAGTTATAACGATAGTAGTGGTATATTTCTCAACGCATCTGTGTGGAACGCACTCAGATGAGTGTGATCAATATACACATTGTAACGCAAATGCTGGCATGGAAATGTTCCATAGCACGGCGAACGCGACGATAAATGGTGGAACGACTGACTAGTGGTTCCAAACCCCGCTGAGAGTAAAATGCATTCGTTAATATGAACTCACGTTTTGTCCCGACTGCTGATGGTCAGACATCTTCAAATAAAGCAACCAAATGGTAGCGAGCGGAGATACTTCAAAAACGAACCAGACCAAATTCGAATACAGCGAAAGTGAACGCGTCGTGCATTGCAGTTGAGCTAAACAAAAACACCTGTGTGTACAATGAATGGTTTCTCATGTGTAACAATTTTCCCTTGGGATATTTCTATAACCACATTTATATAGGCAAATTATGATGACGAAATCATTCCCGGAGCATTTCACTCGGGTCTATTCGCGTTGGTTTCTCATTGGTCATAAAATGCAGACGTATTTCATCCCAAGATTGACGTAATTCATCCCTAAATCTCACACCAATCAAATGCCGAGCGTATTTCATCCCGAAACTGCCGTAATTCATCCCTAATTAATCCCTAATGTGTGCTAGCAGGGGAGGGAAATGGAAAAGAACGGGCTTTCACGGAAAAATGAGCGGGCCTCGGGACGAAACGACGTTAATTGCCAAAAATCAACGAAATTTTGCGAATCTTCTAAAGTCTAATCTAATGCGGGATTTCGAGTGTCTTGTCGTTGTAGAATGTTCTCCGCGTCATATATATTTGTGGAACCAGGAATAAAATCAGGATTACGTGATCAATGAGAGGATGTAAAATGGTCATGTGAACTATGATATGTAATTTTCTGGCGAACCGTTCATGTGAGATCAATAACTTGGTGTTACTTAATAGAATATATAGCACTAGCAAACATATATTATCATATAACGCGAAAAATAGATTGACTAGCGGCTTTTTCTAGTGTGTTATTACTGCCGAAATTTGATGTCGATTTGTTGTATACGGACGTGTAGGCGCCTCGATTTTGTATGTTTGAAGGCAAACGTAGCTATTTTTAGTAGTTAGGTCCGCTTGCCCTCCCTTCTTTACTTCTTCTTCCCGTGTAGGTTTGTTTCTTCGTCGTGGTTGTGTGGCAGTCAAGCATCAGTGTGAACCACTGATGAATTGCTGTCTGTGATGATGACGATATGTGGATTGAAAATGATGTTTAACAACACGGAAAGATTGTCAGGCGGTCTACTAATGGTTGGGAAAAAACACGAATGGGGACGCGACATACTAATGCGATCATGTGAGAAAAACAAGTTGAGTAAATTCTCTGTTTTTGTTTTTCCGAACAGTTTAGCGTGCCCAGCTATTGCTGTAGTGGTCTAATCAATCAAGTGATAAAAATGACCAAAATATGACAATACCAAAAAGGTTGTAGTGCTAACGGATAGGCTCAAAGGTAAGCGTACAAACAAAACAGAAGACGTATCGGTAAAAGGAACGACTCACTGATAAGTCGAGGTCCGCTGAGTTGAATAGACCACCACAAGAGGGAAAGACAGCGCCAAAGATGAGGTTCGGGAAACGGCTGACGGATAATGCCGTACGCGGCGTGGGATGATGAACATTGAGAGTCGACGAAGTAGTCAATACGCAGGAGCTAAAATATTTCACTGTGCAACTGCTTTACCAGCTCAAAATCCGCACAAATGGAGAAGACAGAGACGGTGCGCGGTAACTCCCGTTTATTCGTGTTGACGATTAAATTCAAAAGTGAGTTGATGGTTTCAAAACCAG
>LOND01004031.1:19373-33315 GCA_014220965.1 Paragonimus kellicotti
ACATCACATTGAGGAAAAGCTTTCAGTAAGAACACTGTAGTGCAAGGAATGATGTCAAGTGCTTTCATATTATATGTCTGGTTTGCAGAAACTAACCCTTTCATAACTATGAACAAAACGTTCTTAAAGATTTGGACAGTCTTATTCTCATCAAAGAGTACCTGAATTATAGGCATAACCACTTGTCTCTGCTAGAGCCACCCAAGCATATAAACAGTCTTTGCGCAGCTCTCTAAAAAGCCAAAACCTGACCTAAATTTACACAGTAAATTGATCTGAGGCTTGTCTATTTGACCTGAAAAATGTGCATGACTCAGCGCAGCTTTGTTCACTGAACCAAACAATCAGTATACTGATTAAGATGGTTGAAGGTTGACTTGCGTAATGGCAAACGTTCGCAGGTCCGTGCTAACAAAATTCACGACAACCAGCTACTGGGCCTTTAGAGTTGTTGATGCGAGTAACTCAGTTACAGTTGGGGGATACAAAGAAGCAAACTACTGCAACAGCTGTTTCATAATGCAACGGTGTAGCACTATTCATCTCATACTGCGCAGGAATGAACTATCTTATAAAAATACTCAGCCACATTTGCGTGTCAGTTACGCTCAGATTTTCCTATCGCATACCCTGCTCCACAAGACCAAGTGAAAATGACTATATTCATGGAGAAAATCTTGTCTAAAGCCCGAAAAATTGGGAAAGTCGTGGTTTATGTACGAAGTTAACATGGGGATACGGGTTGCCTGGATGAGTTTAATAATTAAGCATGTTGCTAGTTAGTCAACCTTGAACAGCACTTTAATAATTTAAAGACTTTTACCATAATGCCTGCACCTTAGGTATAAATAAAGTCCTGATGATATCTTCCTATGATAAATCGTCTTGGAATGATCGTTTTCATTGAGAATGCTCCCTATAAACCTAAACTCGCTTTGTCTAAGATATCTAGTAGACTGATTGCTGGTATGCATATGCAGTTCTTAGTTAACTGACCACCTCTAAATGTACATACACTTGCGATGTAACAGATATGAGTTATTGAAAGTGATGTTCATGAATCAAAATCCTCTGTAGAATTTGGGGAATGACGCTGATCCCTGAGTGAGTTTACCTATATAAACTGGGTTACTTCAACTTGTGAAGTAGTACGCTGAGTCGGACTGTAGGTCTGGAGCTTGCCGCATATTGCGAACAGGGGATCGGAGTCGTAGTTAGCCTGAGGCTTGTCGACATCAATCCAGGTGAAACGCCTCCGACACCGACCGTCATATCCCGATAAAGCTGACTGGTTCATTTTGCTCGCCTCAATAGTGGCATGTAGTAACGCAATCGTTGTGATGATCATTTGTTCAGGCTGAATTCGTGCCACTTGCAACCAACTCTGCAGTCATCACGCTGATCTTGTGACTGGTGTCCAATTCCTGCCTGTCTGAGACAAAAACTTTAAATGAAATCGCATGCAGCAGTCTTTTAGCGATTTCTGTTTGCTCATGTTTTTCTTTCATCATGATATACACCTCTCGCAGCGACTATCCAGTATGAACGATACTCTGCATATGATTTTGTATCCATAATTTGCAGTTCTATTCACAAGCATGATGCTCATGAAAACGTCAAAAAGGGGATACCATGATTATATTATGGAATGTTACCAAAATGGCTGACTCGTCTGAGACTCTGTGAATTGTCGCTTAAATATTTTTCACGTATGGTATTTCCTCCTCTTCTTATCACGTCCCATCTGCCTTTGGTTTGTATAAGATGATTTTTTGTTGTTATTCGAAAAAATGTTACAGATAACCGTCTTCTAACAAGCTTTTCAAATAATTATACCAAACAAACTTCCGAACATGCCCGTCTGTGTGTTAATCCGCTGTCTTGCTTGATGTCAAATGCGACTTTACACATTTTGGGTATTTGCCAATTTAAATTCGTGTTTACTTTTCCCGTAGACTGAATTCGACAGACGGTCCCTCTGAATCGTCGTGAACATCAGTGAACCAAGAACTCTAGAAAATGTGGTTACCTCCTTCTTGTTTACAAGCAACATACTAAATCAACTGTACATGAGAAGTTTAAGAACGGTTTTAACTGTTTCAATTACACAATCAATATTTCCTCGAGATAGACATCGTAATCACAGATACCGATTGTACGCCAGGCTTCCCATTGAAACTTCAGTCAATTTGTACACATTTCCACATTTTAGTAAAATGTGTCTTCAGAGTTAAACAGATATTTTGCTTGGTACGATGGGGACCAGCTCAGGTCATTGCAGTTTCCAATTCAAGCTGATGACTGGATGTTAGATACTGTTTTTTGTGTGGGGAACCTTACATAGTGTAGCGAGAAGGCGTCCAATAAAGCACAATCTTTATTGTCCAACACGCTAGTTACCACGCTACGCACGCGCTCGCGTTTGAGTCATCATTCCAGTCCACAACACCCCGGTTTCCGCTCACACGTCGTGTGCACTTCTGCCCGGTTTACGTGTGTGATCGGCGCCTTCTATCGGGGGGTTTTCCGCCTGCCACTCCTCGTCCGTTGGTCCGATCTTGTTGAGCGATGGCTCGTCCGGTCGCTCGTGTTGTCCGCCATCTATCCACTGTGGGCTTTGACCGTATTCTACGACCGTGTCGAGATATTCCTCCGAGTGTTGGAATAATCGCGCCCCCGATCTGGTCGTCCATCCTATTTTGCCTGCCATGTCTCGCCCGTTGGTCCGATCCAGTCGAGCGATGACTCATCCGGTCGCCCACGCTGTCCCCGATCCGCTCGCTGTGGGCTTTTGGACGTACCTTCCCCGCGTTGAGGTATTCCGCCAAGTGTTGGAATACTCGCACCTCCGGCTTGATAATCCATCACAGTAGCACTAGTTATATTTAATGGAGTGGAAAATTTCAGTCCATTAAATGAAGAAAGAACATTTGTTTAGCATACACTGATGTAAGCAAACCTCAATAATAAAAATGTGTCACCCTCTCGATGGTGAACAATCCAGTAGTTCAACGGGCTGAAACAGTAAACGAGTTGTATGACAGTACACGGTGTATTTGCAGTAACGCCCAAATACACTCAAGTTGTTTAAGCGTCTAGTTGTGAGGGAAACGCAGAAAGTAATAGTAGAAAACATGAAAGCAAGGGATGAGCAAGTGTACATCAGACGACAGGTAAAACCACACAACTCAAAAGCGTACCATATACCACTAAACGATTCAGCCAGTTTCACCCTTAAGTTGAATACCACTCACAACGGATCACAGTTTTCGCATTCAGATAGAAGTTCTATCCAACCTCTTCCGAAAAGAAGCACTAGACTCCTGGCAGAGCTCGTAGGTAGTGCATATCCTTTCCACAGCCACGCTTTCATGAGGCAACCGTGTTGACCACTGCGCCATTGACCTCACATTAGGCACGACCGAATTATCATATGTGAACGCTCAACCACTTTCGCTTGTGAGTAATGATCAGGTTGTCCCAACGACTGCTTACTCCAGCCAATAACTCTGCGATTATGACTTCCTAGACAAGTTGAACTCTCCGTTCTCATTAGTTCCCGGTCTTGGCAAGGATGGACAGTAGTGACGAAGTCTAACGAGAGCAAAACTCGAGTCTAGTGTATTTTTCGAAAGCGGCTGGCTAGGATGTTTATCTAAATGAAAATCTACGATCAGTTTTGGGTGACGTTCGACTTAAAATGAACCAAATCTCCGATCGCCATCAGTATTTTCAATTTTGTTTAAGCAAATTATGCCAATGGCTCACGGACTCATTAGAACACGTTCACTTGACTATTTTACCTCATTCCGTATGGTCTGCACAACATGATGCGGCTCACCGTTATACTGAACGTGAAACCTGTGATGTTCAAGTGAAAAATTACAGCGAGTTCACTTTACTATGGTAACAGTATTTTCGACTTTGTTAGCAAGGGACCGATTGGAGTTCATTCTAGTTTAATCCGCACTAGTCCAATCGTCAACTACGACTATTGTTACAATTTTGTTGGAATGAGCTATTTTGCCTTCATGTGTTTTACAGCTCACGGTAACTGTTGTCCATCGGTTTGATCAAAGAGGTTTCTCCTTGAAAGACAACATGCGCGGGCGTGTGCTCACTGTATAAATGCAGTGTTACCTTGATTCTCTGTTCTAATGAAATCAAACCTGACAAACGGTGTCCTTTGTTACTGGATAAGTAAAACTGCTGTCCTTGTTTCAACCAATTTAACACTCAACTTTGTCGGAAGGGTCTAAGTTTAATGTTGTGAGTTCTCGAGAGTAGCTGTTGAAGTTTGATTCAGAACTGAGAATGCAGAATCCCCAAGTGGGTCTCGTACTGGTTAATGCCACTAGACGCGATAGACCACCAACATTGGCAGTACATCAGTTGAGTTCTTCCGTCCAATTACAGATATTCGTTTCTAGAAAATACCATCCACTATGTTATGATGCTGGTAGACGTTGTTTCACTGGTTGGTTGCAAATGACCATTAGTTGGCGAAACAAAAGTTTGCAACATGACATTGCACGATGTAGTTTGTTGATGTCTGGATGAAAACTCTCAGTTTCACGTCATATAGATAGTTGAGTAGGTATTAAGCATTCCATGAACAGTGCACACGGAATGATCCCTTATGTTGTGCGTGTTACAGTGTCACCCCCAAATAGTTTAGCGTTTGTTGAAAAATACAGGAGTAACGGTGAACGAGTGTATTTACAAGTAATAACGATTACCCTGGATCAGTATAGATACCCATTTGTGAAACCTATGCAAGAGTGTTCACTGAAAAAAAAACCAAGTCTGTAGCGATGTAATCATGGTCTCTATAGATGTTATTTCACTGTTAACAACCCCATATACATAAGTGTTTGGTAGGTTTCTAATTCTGAAACCACTCTGTAACTTCAAACTTCAAACCGTAAAAGTGGATTATACACTGAAAACAAACTGGTTAATTCGGTTCCAGAAATACATCCCTTCTGATGAAGTTGATGGTGATAGGCTAACTATAGAGAGTCGAACGATAGCTCGGCTTTCTTGAATATCCTCATGATCCAGAGGTGAAGATAAGACATCATAACGATCAATCCATCACAAAGCAACATGGACTGGGAAATGTCTCCACTTCTCCAGCTTTTCTTCGATAACATACAAGCAGAGTTTGTTCAAGACCTTATTTCATTAAGGCCGGTTGTATTTGTACTCCTAATAGGCTGCAGAAGAAACAAGACGTGCTATGGAAAACGTTACTGGCAAATTGATATCCTGAAAAGTTCACAGACATTCTTGACTCGTTGAAAGTGTGCAATCAGTCAATTTAAACGGCTTAAAAGAAATATATATTTCTATTTCTGCAATACAAAATGGATCATCTAGTAAACAGAATCAACACAAATTAAAGTCCACACCTATGCAATACATACGCAGTGTCCAATAACTTGGTTCAAACTACCAAAGAACCAGTCTTACATATTCACGAACACAGTTTGCCTAACCATTCTGTCTCTCACGTTGTTTCCAGGTTCACTTTTGGTTGCAATGACGTTTACATAGACAGAACAGATCAACAACTATCCCAGCGAGTGACAAAATACGTCCCAAATGGTGAAAACTGATGACGTAACAATCTCAAATTGATGCATACGTTGTTTGAACTACCGCATCACCGATTGCTAAACACCTCAATGTATACAGGTCACTGAGTTGACCCACTTAACTCATTCAAAATACTATTACGCAATCGGAACTCGAAACTATTACCGTGGTGCTGATAACTTACTACGTGGTGTAAATGTATGCTTGTCCATACTCTGTCTATTTCTATTTTTCTGCATGTTTTACGTTTGCGACTGATGAGAGTAAATGAAATGTTAACATATCGCAACGTGTCTACCTTCTGCACTGATGAAGTTGTTAAAGGGAACCTAGTGTTTCTAATATACGGAATATCAACTGTGATGACAAAATATTCGCTAAAAACACACGACGTGTTTCGTGATTTTCGTCACTCATAAGGTGTGCATGCCCGATGAACTTCAATCACACCTTCTACCATAGGAACAGTAAATGTTGAAATTTGTAGACAACTACTCAGTTGCTGGTAGGTTTGTCTTTTATCTCAGACTAAATGGAGTTTGCAGATCAGTGCTAATATCATGAGTACCAAATGGAATTGCACAGAAATTCCGTCTGCCTCAAACGTCTAGGTTGTACTTATAGTTATATAAAGTATGTCGGAGTACGTAATATGTGATTTGTGGACTCCAATAAGCCTGAGGTAAACGCCACAACTAATTCACATTTGAGTCATTGTGGATCGATGTACCTCATCACCGTTGTCATCATTGAAAATGTTTTCGGCATCCAGAACTGATCAAAATCCAACGCAAACACGTTTTAACTGATGGTGGGTTTACGTGACAAGCATAAAAAACCTGTCCATGGACGGTACTGTGAATAGAGCTACTCACGGCCTGAAAAACAGCAAGAATAACAGAATAACAGAAAAATTCTCAACTCAACAAATGTTTCTGTGAGACAATCAAGGAAGGAGTAACAAGCGTAATGACACTAGGGGATCGATCTAAAGCTATAAACAAAATGTTATGTTACTAACGATCAAATAACGGTGACAAAATTTTTTATATGAAGCTGCTTCTTATTAGGTTCAAATTGTGTCTGTAAAACATTCCCACAGCCGTTATTTGGGGTTTACTTTCAAGTTGGACAACACTAGTCTCCAGCTCTTCTACCTCATCTGTTGCTTGCGGCCGTTCTGTGTTAGTTAGCGTTTTTTTTACTATTGTTCTTGTCTTGAAAAATGCACATGTGCACACTTGTGTATGCACTTTGGGTGGGTGTGGTTCTTACTCTAGTTGCCTAGGCTACCAAGGGTACTAGCAACCAGTAAACGTTCACAGTTAACATGCGTTCTAATTCGTGATTGGTCAACTGATGAAGACCAATCCAGTGCATACAACATGTAACATAAAATACTGAGTCGATTGGTCGTCGTTCTGCGCCGCAGTACAGCAGGTGATGACCTGCAATAGGCATTATGGCCCAGATTGTGCAGGTGTGTATCATTGGTGATCCAAAAGTGGGCCGTAGTCAGCTGTTATTGAGTTTTGCTCAGCAGACTTTTGGAACCTACCCGAGATTCGATAACGTTGAGAGAGATGTAGAAATTTATGGTCAAAATGTGCGGATACGAGTTTATGATCCATCTAGTAAGTTTAAAAATGATCATCTAATCAAGGTTAATTTCTCAAACATGTTACTATATGTTTCCTATTAATGACATGTATTGTATTAATAATATGTGTTCCCTAGTTTTGACTTAACTGGTGCCTCGAGTTCAAATATTTATTGGAGCGATGGTAGTGATGATAAGATTTTAAAATAAATTGGCAACAGAGAAGTTTCCAACGCGAAACGACACACCTGTTCTAGTCTGTTTGCTGACATACATTCAATACTTATGTAAACCAACTCGAAATGCGTGGACTGCAAATATTTTTAAAGGATTTATTGTGATTAAAATGTCCTTTTCTAGACCGAACCACTTTGTATAGGCTTCATCTTGTTATTTATGTAAAGTTGGAAGAAAAAATAGATGAAATCTCTTGGGAATTTTTTCCGCAGCAATTTACAGGTAACTGAAACAGTAAAATATATCGTCTAGAATATTTGAAACTTGATACGGCGGAGTTTGAAAAAGCTATTTTTTTCACGTCATTCTGACTTATTGTGCCAGCGAATGAAAGCTGTAGCAATAACTTACATACCAATTTGGAAAACGTGTAGGCGTAGTTACACCGGGTTTGGCATTAAACTCTACTTTTCCGAACGTTTTGAAGTTCGCAGATGATTTCATCAATTGGGTTGGTTGCGCTGAGGCGCCGTTCACCAATTCGTTAGCTTCGTAACACACGCATACATCGGCTGCAAACCGGAATGTCAAAATCGTTACCTACATTTAAGCAACAGCACACGATCGATCGTTTGTTGGGCTTATGGGTTTATAGGATCGTAAACTTTAATGAGGTTTAAAACGTTTGTAGTAACCAAACTTCAGCGTTTTAAACAAAATCGACTTGAAACATTATTCTGACAGATGATTACAGTTTGTGACAATTTTTCAGCTTACTTGCGGATCGAGAAGAGTTGCAAATTTTCAAACATGGCTGTACATTCCATTTTAGGGCGTTTCAAAAGTGCAATGGCTGATGTAGTTCATACCCTTGTTTCACAATATGTCGCTTTAGTGGTTCGCATCTGTACAATTTCGCTACGTGGTAAGTCCTTTTCTTTGACAAGACTGTCAAGCAAACGTGCCAAATGTACGACTGTGAACTTGAGCACTCTAAAGAATATTCCACAGTGAACTGTTCCGCAGGTTCTCTTTGAGATATGAAGCGTCACTTGTGTCTTATTAGTCATGATCGCATCCTCTTTTGACAAGATTGTCTAATAGCAATGGTCACGGTAACAATTTTAACTCATAATCACGAGTCGTACACAGATTACTCAATAATGTTGCACTGTAGTGAAATCCTAACGTAATTCTAACTGGAACTATTAAATCTTAAATATAAACTCATTTGCATATCAGTTATACCGTTTATCTCAGTCTTGATACAGTCCACAGATCGAAAGCACCAACTGAAACGGTACAGAAACTCAGTCTGCCTCAAACTGTCAAAGTTGACATTCCACTTTTATTTAAAGCATGGAATTGTCAGATATTATATCTTAATGAGAGAGGTCTGATAAAGTATGCTTGGAGTTCATACTGTAAAAACGAAGATAACAGATTACCCATCAAAAATCGGGTTCATTATTGATCAGATGTTCATAATTAGTGTTTTAGGTCTATTTGCTTTACAGTTAGCTCTTCTTATGGTTTTTTGCAGCCAGATGTTGTATGGACCACTAACGAGCACGTTTCATTTCTACTGAAATATAATCAGTTCGTTTTTTCTAAATTTTAATATGGGCTTTTTGTCGAAATTGTTTTCGATTTGGAGGTGAATAAATTAGAATGCACTATTTGAAAATTGTTGAGACCGTTAAATGTAACTGTGTGCTTCAAAAACAGTTTCGTATTTTATGTTTGTGACATAACTACCGGGATCCCGATAAATAGGTCAAAAGCTACTTCCAGAATGCTCATTAAATAAAAATGTAAATCCAATATCAAAATCTGGTTTTGAACAACGTAAACTAATGGCTGTGTGCATACGCGAACTATCTCAGAGCCGTTTTGTAATACTCGGAATTAGGGACTTCGAATAGCCCTAGAAATCGTACTCGAATTGAAACCTCCCACGCAAGTAATAAGAAGACCTCGTACTGGTTGCAGTAAGCAGTTCATATTCATGAGACAAGAAGCCGAATTTATGGATGTACAACAGTATTAAAGAAATCACAGTCACTCATTGGCTGATCGTATTGACACATACAAGTCACAAACTGTACGTTAATTGGTGCAATACAGAACAAAGAAATTAGCGAATAACGGAAGGCGTAACATTGAGACTGTTCGTCCAATCCTGATGTGGTATCTTTAACGCGACGTTTGGATTGGTTCCCTGTTAGATCTTCTATTGTGTCGGGGTTTGGATAAGCGGTGAATCGAGTAGATTTTCATCACCCACTTCCATGAATCAGCATTTTCTCTTAATCATTCACTGGCATTACTGCTCACAGCATCCATAGAATATTCTCACACACTCATTCCGTACAAGGTATTGTCACGGACACTGATGTATATAAATTGAACGACGTTTTTCACGTTGTCTACCTCGTACGTCATCAAAATCATGGAAGTACTTATCCACCCAAAGGTGAAAATTAATCGACTCCATTTTTAAAAGATTTTCCAGTAAGTTATTTTTTGCCAATCATTCTAGTAATTCCTTCAGCGATATCACAGATTTTTATCAAAGTTAAATCATGGAAAAGTATGCCTTTCCCTCCTCCAGTTCACATGAACTGTACGTACATACGCATATCCAAATGAACATTTCACTACGTTAAACCTGAATTCAATTGTAATTGTATAACCACCGTCCATCCCCTAAATGATTTGGTAGATTACTGATGAGTAGTCGGGGATTTGGTTAATTTCAAGTTGAACATCACCCACAATTGATCGCAGCTGTCGCATTCCCATAGACTTTCCAGTCGGCCCCTTTCGAAAAGAAGCACTAGACTCGAGTTTCGCTCTCATTAGAGCTCGTCAGTAGTGCATATCCTTGCCACTGCCGGGACTAGAACTCCGGCCATGCTTTCATGAGGCAACCGTGTTTACCACTGCGCCATTGACCTCACATTATCATTATCATATGTGAACGCTCAACCACTTTCGCTTGTGAGTAATGATCAGGTTGCCCGATCGTCTCGAGAGGAGACAGTTACTGTCTGTTATGATAAGTCGGTCGTGCCTAATGTGAGGTCAATGGCGCAGTGGTAAACACGGTTGCCTCATGAAAGCATGGCCGGAGTTCTAGTCCCGGCAGTGGCAAGGATATGCACTACTGACGAGCTCTAATGAGAGCGAAACTCGAGTCTAGTGCTTCTTTTCGAAAGGGGCCGACTGGAAAGTCTATGGGAATGCGACAGCTGCGATCAATTGTGGGTGATGTTCAACTTGAAATTTAGTGGATGCTAAACTCAATCGGGTGGTTAAGAAATAGATTCCTGATGAACGATTCCTGGGTCTTCCGCCCGGGTTCCCGGCTAAGCTGTTACAGTACAGGTCGGATAGGTTCATCTGGTTCTTGTCAATGGTTTGACTCCGACCGATGGTCGGCTATTTCACATATGGATCTCAATAACTTACGAATTCGTCCTACGTATGCTAAACAGGTTGGTCGTGCGTCTGAAAAAAAAGAAACAGATACCAATTCTCCCGAGGCAACTAGCAAACAGAACTCAGTCAATGTCAATGCAAACATGACATTAGTTAATAGTACTTTAAGTAATGGTGAACAACGAAGGAAAGTTAGTTATCTCATGTTGTGAAATGCTCAATGTTTCACTCAGACGAAGTTACTTGCTTGTTCTGCTCGTTAAAACCTAAAAGCCCAGCGAGTCAGTTATCAGTAATTTGACTTGCGAATGAAGTAAGGTAGTTTTCTTTCGTGGATAAACTGCAAAAGTTAAGGGTACCAACAATAGGTTATGCGACTGTGTTCATCAGAGACTTCTCTGCATTTTTCACGACAGCCACCTACCTACCCTCATATTAAACGAACAGTTGAGAACCACAGACGAAGTTTTTTTTTAAATTTCGGTAGCTTGTTGGTGAACTATCGTTTTTGTCACCAATAGGACAGCAAAAGAAAAGCAAATCGTTTTTCTCATGTCTTTTAGTGCACATCCGCAAACTTGCTTTTCTTGACCGGTTTCAACCTTGCTTGGACTCATCCGGTAGAGGTAATCTAAATGCGACTACCCTACCTATTCCTGTCACAAGCGACGCTTCTAGAACTGGTGGCCGAGGAGATTAGAGCGTTTATTTGTAAGATGAAGGGTAGACGGTTCGATTCCTCATTCAAACTATCTCTGCCTGATGAGTCCAAACAAGAAAGAAATCGGTCGTGAAGGGTCGGTTTGAGGGCAAATATCACGAAGCATTACGAATTTCTATCTTTGAGTTCATGCAACCGTAGCCAGTACAAACTCGCAATCCCAATTGGAACGTGATCATCCATACTAACGGGATGAAAACACACTACGACCCGTTGACAAATACGTCCCTCTGAAATCAGCGGGTGGACCTGCGTTTTCTTATAACTACCGGTTTTACATACAGAACAAAACGCGAACTGATCGCTTTTCCAATAACCCTGAACACAACACTCGCACTGGTTCGAATGTGACGTGTGATGGTTCACGCAAGCTGCTCATAAGTCTGAATAACAGTTTGCGCTGCACCCGTTAATTACCTAACCCGGCTAAGCACAGTGTCCTGACTCCAGTCTACAGCTGACGTTCTGTTCACTCATGTAAGAAGCTCTGTATCTACATTGTGCTGACCTGTGGGGTGAAGGTTTTGAAGCAATGATTTGTTGACGGGAGGTTCAGAGATAACTGCTTATGATTATCAGTCAGCCGCTCTCCCCTGTCAACCTGGAACAAAATTTGTCAAAGGCATGAAGCCCTGAAACATAGGCTTGGTGTCGTAGTATTTAAAAGAACTGTCCCACTGCTATTCGGAGAGGTGAATCAAAAAGCTGATGGTTATGCGTTGTTTTTTATTTACAGCCTCATCCATTTATGATGCATAAAATGTGTGCATTCAAAAGAGAAATAACAGATAAGAAACATAGGCCTGTTGTGATGTTCATTGCGTCCCAAGTTCTATGTGTTCAAAATCACGTAATTTATCGAACGCTTCGCAGAAAGCCTTTATGAGGGAAGATAAAACATTGACGTGCAATTTGTCAATTTAGTGGGGACGCTTACGGACAATTGAGAAACAGACATACAAACAAATGACCTGAATCAAACAGACATGCAGACAAACGTCTAAATCATTATGGGTTCAACATTATGGAACGGATGGTAACTTCTTATTATCTGTCCAGTCAAGTGGTCGATTTAACATCCAGTGAATAGATCTGTACTGCTGTACTCCTGAAAACTCAGCCAAAATTTCAACATCACTTATCCAATTGCATGACTTGCAAAGTGTTACATTTGATTATATGAGCTTAGAAGCTGTTCAGATTTCATGCAGTAACGATGAGTTTTTTGGTGACCAGTAATTAAAAACAGTTTGATGGTTGGTTTATTACTTGTTGACACACCGTCACCATCTAGATGGACACGACCCACTTCAGGTTTACTAATTTCTCTTGATTACTGCCGTAAAGGTTGAAAATGACGATCATATATTACTTCGTGCTATTCACCGTGCAACCAACTTATCACGGAGGCTGTTGTCCCTGTTTGGTTTAATACAGTTTGGATGAAATGTTGTGACAGGTGTGACCAAATCCCACATCTTATGTGAACGGGACCCTATCAGAATGGACGCCCTCATATGATAGACGGCATAAGGTATAAAGAGGTTCTGTTAGCTACACAACGGTTGTTGGTTTATACCCTGCTCGGTTATTCTGCCTGAAGCTGCACAACAAAGATAATATCGGTCACAGCAATAAACCTGTTTTGAGTGAACGTCATAAACTAATGAGTAATGCTTCTATGATTTACTGATTAATGGTTTAAGTTCACAGTTAAAAGTAGCGTATCTGAAATTCACTGTTGACAGCTTGAGTAATCTCACTGGATCAGTCTGGCCCCTGAATCCATTACTAGATCCGACCATCACGTAGTTGTATAGGTGGACAATTCAATGTAACTGTGGGGTTTCTAAATTCTGGGCGTGACTTTTTAGGTGAGCCAATAGATCATTTGCCGTATTAGGGTGTACGGCTTCTGTCTCTTGTGGGAATCCGGTCAAAATCCGAAATTTTGCAATGTATTCTCATGTAAATCATCTAAATACCCTTTTGTTGATGTTTTGCAAGACGTCAGTGCAATGCCCGACAGCCTCTATCCAAGAGGGACCACTTATCATAACGTACTGTTTTTAGTCAGTGCCTTCAGTGGTTCCTCTGGGTGACCTATCGTATGTAAATGCGCTTCAACTGACCTCGTCGTATGTTACATACACGATAGCGTTATCCATCATTCAGTACACTTGTTTTCAGTCGTATCTAGTCAGTATTGTATTGGCTTGGTACCAAGCCCGATACATCACAACAGGTCTATGTTTCTTATCTGTTATTTCTCTTTTGAATGCACACATTTTATGCATCATAAATGGATGAGGCTGTAAATAAATAAAAACGCATAAACAATAGCTTTTTGATTTACCTCTCCGAATAGCAGTGGGACAGTTCTTTTAAATACTACAACA